>JAXBDA010000183.1:0-108797 GCA_036023075.1 Gaultheria prostrata | reverse complement strand
AAATCTGATTCTCTCCCTCTCTCTCATTCCTTTTATATTGCAAAAACCCTAATTACGCCCCACACCCCTAATTTCATGAATGTGTTACAACAAAGTCCAAAACTAAACATTTTTCCACATTCACCCATACACAAGCATTCAAACTAAATTCTTCAAAGTTCCAAACTTTATTCGAAAAAAATTTTACTCAAATTTTCGGGTCTTTACACTCAATCTTTCTTGTGGGTCGGTGGGTACAGCCGTACAGGGGCAAGGGTAGAACTCCAAAAACCAGTTAACCAGACTATGCTTCTCTTCTTCCACGCGGTGCCTCGGCGACGACGAGATGGTGAAGAGGTGAAGATCAGCAGGAAGGTTTGTGGGGAAAGCAATTACCCAGTTTTCTAATTTCTACGAGTGAGAACTGAGAAGTCGTCTACAGGTTTTGTTCTTTTTCCTTTTTATCTTCTTTATGCCCTCCTAATTTTTGCACTCTTAATTTTTGCCTCCTAATTTTCTTTTTATTTGCTATTTACCCCATGCATTGAAAGTCCTCTATTTGCCCTCCTAATTTTTGTAAGTTCCATAAAAATTTTGACAGTGGGTGAAAACTTTACATATCCCTAATTTTTTTTTCTTTTTTTGGTAAAACAATTTTAGATGGAAACCATAAATATGCCCCATTTTTTTCCAGTGAATTTATTTTTTTTTCTATACTTACAAAAAAAAAATTTGTTGTGGCCCCTCGCCGGGGGGTTGCTTGAGCCCGCGGGCTTGCGGGGCTTACCCCTGGCCGACCCCGTATATAATATATATATAGGGAGACATTTCTAGTAAGGGCTCCCTCATATAGGCTATGTGTGGGATTTTTCGTTCGGGAACGAATTTCAACGATCCGAACCGTTAGATGTGTTTAGAATGCATTTTTAAAGTCCAACGCGAGGATTTGTAAAAAAAAATACCTGGAAGGGCTTGATCCGAGCATTTTTCAATAAAAATATGTACATTTTTATTGAAAAATGCTCGGATCAAGCCCTTCTGGATATTTTGTTTTGACAAATTCTAGCGTTGGACCTTAAAAACATGTTTTAAACATATCTAACGGTTTGGATTATCGAAATTTGATCTCGAATAGAAAATCTCGCACCGTAGTATATAAGGGATCCCTTATTGGATATTTATTGTGTGTGTACATATATATATATCCTAATATATCATGGGATTTCCATAAGAAAATAATACAATTGAGATATGAGAAAATGTTGTTACTTTGATTATTGAGTTTTGGTTATTGAGAAAATATTGTTACTTTTGATTATCCAAATGCCAAAATTTGGTTATTGGCTAAAAGGTTGTTATCTTTGATTATGTCAATGTGAGCCAATTTTTGAACAAACATTATTAACTTTAGTTATTTAGATGTTTTGATTATTCCATTGGTGATGCCCTAAGGATTAGCAAATCCAAGAACTCTAGCTGAGATATTCCATTGACTGCATTGTCTTTGGTTCTCAACAGAATCTGATAATTCCTTCCGTGTGTCTTGATGTTGGATATAAATGCGATTGAGGAAACAAATTTTACCCTTTCACCATCAACCAGATTGTACCCGTTGTAACTACCAGTTATATATGGCAGTTAGATACTCGGATAATCAAGAGTAACCTACATTTTAAGTAAGTTAGTTGCTATATATTCAAAAAAAAAAATTGGGTAAAGTTGTTAACCATCAATAACGAATGCGGAAACGGGTGGTTCAGATTATCTTTAGTGAACTTTTACCGAATTGGATCTTTTGGTGGATGGATTACATACTCTGATCACGTACTAGAACAACAACTCTCTCTTGTGATGGAGTGATACTACGTGGTTCGAGTATCACCCTCTATTACACGGTGCAAAAGCTTCGAATCGCTCTTTAATGGGAGAGAGAAAACTAGGAGAAGAGTTTTCTAGAACTCGATAACTCATAATCTTGTATATCCCCATATAATATTATGAATATGCTGCAGGAATTATATAGAGGGAACATCCTAGATGCTTAAGAAGTCCTATTATCCTAAAAGTCTAGGATTACTTCAACCTCTTCTATCTTATCTCCAAGATAATATAGAACTCTATAATAATTAAATGGGTCACTGGGTCATGCCCACATGGACAACCCGATTTGGTTCCAGACCCAAATTCCAACAAAAGTCAAAGAGGAAATTGGAAAAAAATGATAATAGTACAAATGAGAACAAAACGGCAACAAAAGGACTGGGATTGGGTTTGGTTGTCGTGGACTCTCACAATTGATGTAGTGTCCTGAATTTATACTTTGTACTTTACATGTGATAGAATTGATCCCTTCTATCGATTGGAAAAAAAAAAAAAGCTTTAATTCATGAATGCATTTCCAAAGTTCATAAACAAATTTTCGGAATCAAATAAAAATTGGACTGTACACACAATTAACAAGCACGCCATTGACAAGAATTGCAAAGATTTGGACACAAATATTATCGGACAGTTACATACGTATTTGTATCCAAATTTGTACACTCCCGTTTGTGCCTATGACAATGCTTCATAACAAATGAGTTCATGAATCATGAATTAACCATCCATGCTACAGACAAAAACAGCTGGTTTCATTACCAAGAAAAAAAAACCAAGGCTTGATACCTAATCTAGAGAAAGAGTCCTAATTGCATGTATTGTCTCTTTCGAGATACACAAATTATCATTTCCAGCAACTTCTACAATAGTCAGGTAATGAAACCAAGGCTTGATACCGAAGGAGTTTTCAGTGCCGCGCGTATATTCGGTTGTCCATTTCGTTTTGGACGGTCTTGAGAGAGAGAAGGTTTTAATCTGGGCCGGTCATTACACTTTTGGACATCATAACTACAGCTCTCGGGTACCACGTAGGCTCGGTAGTAATCCTAATTACACGTATTGTCTCTTTCGAGATGCACGAATTATCATTTCCAAGAACTTCTGCAGCAGTCACTCTTTTTAACTTTGTTAGGAAAAGACCATCTGATGCCTCGTAAAGTAACCACACACAATGAAGGCAATATCTCTCTCTTTTTTTGACAACCGATGTCCGGACCAGCAGCATGCACGTATTGAATCTAAAATTTTAGGTGGGAGTAAAATCCTAAGTCTCAAGACAAGACGACTTTAACATTGAAGCAGAGACGGAGTAAACCCTTAATTAATTAAGTCTTATTTTTAAGTTCTCTTTTTTCAAACCGGATAAATTTATTGGGAAAAAGTTAGTAAATCATTTAACTATGTCTATTTTATGTTCACAGATAACTTGAAAATGTGTTTTTTTTTTTTTTGATATTATTGAAAGTTAACTTTCCAACACTGCATTTTTGTGTGTTAATACTAGGGATATTGGTATTTCTTGGGGAGCACTCTTACATACCCAGAATGGGTATCCAAAAAGTGCCAGGAGTTTAAAATTTAATAGTCCAAATTCACTTAAAGTAAATCTGGACTGTTAAAATCCAAATTTTGGTTACTTTCTTCTGTTTCTTGGTGCCACCTCCGAATATAATTCTCTGTCTCCGTCCCTACTGATTGTATTGAAGGCAATATTAATGCCTCCGAATCCATCTCTCTACAAATACACAAGGCTATCTAATCAATTGACCTAAGAAATGTGGGTGGACAGAACGCAAATCAGCATGCTCAAAATTGGTCCAGCAGGGGATTATGAACACAAAGGAAGGCCTTGGGATGAGATGGGCAGGAATGGAATAGCACAGATTTTCATTTCACATGGAGACTGGATCCGTTCTCTCCAGTTCCAGTTTGTTGAGAATGGAACCTTGGTCTTGTCAGAGAAACATGGCCTAGATATTTACTCTACTGCCCCAAAGTTCAGTGTAGTGAGTGTACTTGATTTATTTATTTGTTTTTTTTTTCTAGTTAGAGAAACATGTTGATTTTATACTCCTATGTATGAAGTGTGTAGCATGTGGGTCCCACACACTCGAGTGTGAAGTGTGTGTGAGACTCTCAATGCTGTGTACGTGAGTGTGTGTTTGTTTATATGGGTCTGTTGTTACGATACCTAGTTAATTTGATACGTTCTTGGAGTAAAATTAATACGCAGCTCTAAATGTGATCTAAAGCTTGAAATGAATCCTACTATATGCATAGGATATGATTTGGATCTTAGGATTCGATGCGTTTACAGGTAAAATGGATACGTTATTCCTCATTATATCTCGTCTTCAATTGAATAATATTCTGATGTACCCATATGATCCCTCTCATTTTACTTGAACATGTTCTGTAATTGAAGGGGTGAAATTTTGTATCATCGAAGTTTTTAATCCATATGTGCAATTAAACTGATGTTCGGTAAAATCACTGTTTTAAGTAATATTTCTAGTGGTATACTAACAATACACGACCTGACATGATCCACGAAGCAATAAAATAAAAAAACGATACACAATATGTTTCTCATTTTGACGAGTATATTTCAGAGCAACTGGAGTCATTTGATTCTTTTTTCTTTGTTTAATACTACCATTTTACAATGCAGGTTAGGCTTAATTATCCATCAGAGTTAATTACTGGCATAAGTGGTCACTCAGGCACCAGCGATGGCGAGCAAGTTTTGACATCAATCATCTTCACTACCAACAACGCTGTTTACGGACCATTTGGATGCTTTGCACAAGATGATATTGAATTCGACTATCAAATGGGAGAACACAACAAATTTTGCGGATTTCATGGCTATGCAAACCTGTATCTGAACTCTATTGGGTTCTATATGGAGCCGATGAAGACTCTAAGCAATGAATAATCTTAATGAAAAGGTGAATGTCAAAAATGAAAAGATTTTGCTTTGCTCCTCGCGTACTAACTACCCGCTATTCATCAACTTTTGTTATCGAAAAGCGAATAGGGTAGCAGACTAGCATACGCTTTAGTTAAGTACGTAGATAGAACTCGAACTTTTCTTTGGTGCCCCAAAATGGTATTGGGGCACCGGTGCCCCACTTTTTTTGGACCATTGGATGTAAAATAGACGAATCTCAGCCGTAGGATCCAAAAAAGCAAGTGGTTTTACCAAAAACCGAGGTGGTTTTGCGTGTTTCCCTCCAAAATTACTTACCACGATCAAAGGAAATACATACTACCATATAGGCACGAAATTACTGCTCAATAAGGCAACAGTTACCACGCAATAAGGGAAGACTTACTACAAAGTAAGGCCACTAGTCAATCCGGTAGCAGGTCACCATTTTGAGCGAGAAAATCGTTATTTTGGAGGTTTTATAATACCACACCAATTTTTACTCAATTCCCTCCGAATTTTGTCATATAGGTAACTATTTTGTAGTGGGCAACATTAAAAAATAAGGTGAAAAAAGGCTTTAGTCTAATTGTATGGTTCTTCAAACATTTTTTTAAATAAAAAATATTAAACATATAATAATAATAATCTCCAAATTACATTAAAATAATTTTAAATAATTTTTCTTTATAAATTTATGATGACCATGTGAAAAAGGATATTCATTTATTATTTTTGATAACTTGCAAAAATAATTTTTATTTAAACACACACTACAATAATTGTAATAATACCATTGAATGAAATAATGCTAAAACAATAACTAATAAATATTAAATGATTTTAGTAGGACCATCCACTAAATTAAGATAAAGTATTTAATACAATTAGATTTAGATACAAAACAAGAAATTAAATTAATTTATGCAATCGATTGACATGATATTGTAGCGATTAATAGCTGTAGTTAACATTAGGGTAGTATTTGATTGATGATTAATCGCAATTATCGATTGCAGTCAAAGTTATTCGATTAAGAGTTTAAGTGATTCATCAAACAATTTTAAAATTGATCAATATAATATGAGTTGCAAATCTAACAACTAAGAGTCAATGATAAATAGTGATGATTGGGGCTGCCATCCTACAATTGGCTAAAATGAATGAGTTAATATAGGTTGATATTATCAATATTATTACTAAATATAGTACTTAACAGTAGTGTTGGTTGACAGCGATCAATGAGTGATTGATACAATTGGTTAATATAGTAGTTAATACAACTAGCTAAAATGAATTGGTTAATTTAGATTGATATTATCAATGTCATTACTGAATGTAGTACTTAACAGTAGTGTTGGTTGACAGTGATCAATGAGTGATTGATACAATTGGTTAATATAGTAGTTAATACAAGTAGTTAAAATGAATTGGTTAATTTAGGTTGATATTAACAATGTTATTACTGAATGTAGTACTTAACAGTAGTGTTGGTTGACAGGGATCAATGAGTAATTGATACAATTGGCTAATGTATCAGTAACCACTAACTATTGATCCATAATGACTCATTCAATATATTATTGTGTTTCAGTAATTATTAAAGATAAGTATGTTTCAAATGCAATTTAGTACAACTAAGAAACATTAAATATATTGGTAGTTATGTTCCTAACTACCCTTATTATGGTGCATTAACTATGTTATAAAAATGTATACCTAACCATCATTAATTTCATACTTACCATAGAATAAGGCTATACTTACCATAGAATAAAGGTATAGGTACCACAACATCTTATCGTATTTACCACCATAACAAGTCGTATGTTGATGTGTACATACTACGATTTCTGCTAGTACTTTTCTTTTGGAAAGGAAATAGTTACTACGTATTCAGGCATTTTGTAAGGATCTAACATGTCTGAATTCTTGCTTACCTACCACACATTGTGCCATTAATGGAACTAAATTTGTCCTCCCTACCTTAAACTACTCAAAACTTATTCTCAATCAGATTATAGCAAGTTTTTTCTTCTATCCCATTCATCTTGCTTCTTGTTTCACAAAATGAAAAAGTATAGAAGATATGGAACTTTGAAGAACAACAAAGTGAAGAGCTTCTCCAAGTAAGTTTCTCTACAATAAGAAAGCTTATATCCTGGAAACTACTACCATAGTATATGGAAACTACTACCATTAGAGATGAAGATAGTTACTAGTAATGTTGTTACCAAACTGTATGGACTTTTTTCTGTTGTTGTAGGTCGTATTTACCACTAACTGAGGTCCTTTTTACCAGATTCCGAGAGATGGATAATAATGACGTGATAGACTTTGGTGACGACTCTAGCGATGATGATGCATATGATTTTAGTCGGTTGGATGAATCAACAGAAGAAGATGATGATGATAGATACGCCAATATTTGGTTGGATGAATTAACAGAAGAAGATGTGTATAAAAAGAAATTTGATTTGCCGGAAGATGTGTATAAATATCTAATATTTTTTACTTTTTAAGGCTTGTGAATAAGTTCAAGTTCGAGTCAAAACTAGGAACGTTCGGTTCAAGCTCGGCTCGTCAAATTTTTGCAGAGTTCAAGCTCGACTCAAGTTCGCTTAAAAACTTAATGAATGAACCTGAACACTCTAAAGCTTGGCTCGATTCGGCTCGTTTGCAACCTTAGTGGTAAGTATGTCCAGATAATGAAACCAAGTCGATGGTATTTCGGTATTTCTAGATTCTAGTAAAATATTTCCTATATAAGTGGTAAGTATGTTCAGAGTCCAGAAAAAGATTCTTATGTTTGTGGTAAGTGTGCCCAGATGAGCCACAATAGTTGACACTCAAACAATAACGACCATATATGAGCATTGAACAAGAGCCACCCAGGCACATAAACTCTAATCAAACAAAAATAGCCATATATCATATCATAAACAGCTTGCTAGTAAAGCATAATATTCTTCAATAATGGGCCAGAAAAGGCTACTAAGCCTTGTCAAGTCTACAAAAGGCTACAACGGTCTACAAAAATAGTCTTATATCATTTTAAGATACACAATAGTCACAATGTCATCAACTCTTCCTTCCATCGCGATATTTGTCTTGAGCCTTTCTTGATGAGAGAATTTCTTGTCTTGTTATCCTTAATGTTGATCAACTCCAAAGCCAATTTGTTTCTTCCGTCTTTGGAATTGAACCGTAGCTACATTTAAGAGGTAAGGCATAAAATTAAGAACAAATTATGGTGTATGCATTGAAATGTACAAATTCAATATAAATCTTAAAAATTGTTACCATATCGAAAATGTTGTATAGATATCATCTTATCCTCTTCTAAATTCTTGTTCTCCTCATGCATATTACACTATTCTTGGCTGCGAACAAAAAAATGACAAACCAAATTGAGTATCATGTATCTAGGGCCATTAAAAGATACACAAAATTGCAAGAAGACATACTAGAAAAACATGTATGCATTAGAAGGGTGCTTCTTCGCAGCAACTTCTTCAACCTTGTTTCAACTCTTAAAATGAACCTGTTAAAAAGGAATTATGAGAAAATAGAGGACATATTCACTGAAACACACATACTAAGAACTATGGATGTGTTTGCTAAAAATTGAATCTACTTACCGTGAATATATGATGTGTTTACTAAAAATTGGACATACTTACCACAACTACAGAACGTGTTTACTAAAAATTGGACCTACTTACCACAGTTAGATTAATATCGTATTTTAAGTCTCATGAACGTAGAAGTCCAGTACATGATTTCTAGAAATTTTTTGACACTTGCAATTATCAATTACCTTGGTTTAGGTGGTTGTGATACAACCTTAGTATGGGATTTATAGTTTTAGACGTGAAATGAAGTCAAGAATCAAGAAAAATAATAGAGAACTTGCAATTAGAAAACAAAACACTCTGATCGCAGAGGGGTACCTCGACTAGGGCTTTTGCAGCAAGAGAGAGAAGCGACTGAACCAAGTATCTACCATGGAAGAGATGGAGGATCTGCCGTGGAGGAGATGGAAGGAGGGTAGTAGCAGAGCTGGAGGAGTAAGGCATGGTTCAGTGAAGAGAGGGTTGAGAGACTGCCAAACATGTTTTTAGGGTTTTCAAAAATTTCTACCGGTTGTGCAGGTTATAGGAGAGAGAGAGGAGTGGGTAATTGATGGCTGAGATCAATTCACAACATCCAATGGCTCAGAAAAAATGGGGGCACCGGTGCCCCAATACCACTTTGGGGCACCACAGCCTGACCCATAGAACTCAGCAGGGGTGGGTTTTGTATCGCAATGTGCCCAACTTTTTGGTAGTTAGTTTGGGTTTTGATCAGTTGGGCGCTCCCACTTCTCGTTTTGTATCTCATGTACGTCCTTGTAACCTATCTCATGTACGCCCTTGTAACCTCGTTCCGTTAATATATTTCTGTGTGCTTCGTCAAAAACTATCTACCCACTACTATTGCAGCAACTAGCAGAGTGTTGGAATGTTGTCTATCTAGTTTTAGCAGTATCCAAGAACAATGTTTCCTCAGTATATATGTATTTTGTCGCGCGCAATTTCTAATACAGTGCTCCAAAACTTTGAGTAGGATTGAGGCAAAAAGAGTGACTGTTGGTCGACTAAAACTCGAATTCGGGGTGCTGTGCACCGTGCCGTACACCTTCTCGACCGTCCGATCGTGGTTTGAATAGTTCGGATGTGCTTTGATTTTCTACCCGTAAAAATAAAATCAAAATTGTCGAATACATCCAAGCTGTCCAAAACACGATTGGACGGGCGAGAGGTGCACCACAACTCCCCGAGTCCATTCCACTCAAGAAGGGTGGTTTAAAATTAAAACGTTTTTGTTTTATTTTGTAAGCGAAAGTGTAATTTTGGGTCGATGGTTTGAAAAAAAATTCAATGCCGAGCGGGTACTACATGTGCCCGCTTGCGCACATTTCCGGCCGTTCAAAAATACAATAGACGGTCCGAATTGAAAGCACCGGATGGATTTAAGAAAAAGAAAAAAGAAAAAGAAAAGTGTATTTTAATTTGGGCTGTCCGTTGCATTTTTGGACGGCCAGATGTGCGCGAGTGGGTATGACGTCAGCCATACCAGCTTTTCACTGAAAAATTCCTTCTATGGTTTGGTGGTCTTGGCTAGTTAGAGACCATCGGTTAATTGTTCTAAGGTCCAGAAGTGGGACTTATTGGGCCATTTAGTCCATGCTAAAGTTTTACAAGGTCTAAGGTCCATGAATTTTTTATATTTTTTTTAGGATTTAGACACTTTCAAAGGGTACCCTAGGATTTAGGTTTTATGGTACACTTTCCTATTATAGAGTTTTAGTGGTTTAGATATTTTCATATGGTACCCTAGGATTTAGGCACTTTCATAGGGTACCCTAGGGTTTTAGACACTTTTATTGGGTACCCTAGGGTTTAGGTTTTATGGTGCACTTTCCTATTATAGGGTTTTAGTGGTTTAGACACTTTCATATGGTACCCTAGGGTTTTAGGCACATTCATAAGGTACTCTAAGATTTTAGGCACTTTTACAGGGTACCCTAGGATTTTAGGCACTTTCATAGGGTACAAATTTATTTTTTGGTAAGGTAAAAAAATAAAAAAAAAGATGTTAGTGTGAGGACTGGATATGTTATAAATTTATTTGGTGGATTAATGAGGTTACAAATCCTATACCAATGACTTTTGAACAAATTGCCTGAAGACCATTGTATAAAGTTACAATACACACCCATATTTGGGTGTCTATGATATGCACCCCTATAAAAATTACGAATCAATTATCTCTTATTAATAAAAATTACGATTTTTCATATAAAAAGTCACCAATAAAAAATGTTACGAATCATATTACTGAAAAGTTACTAAACACTAAAAAACTAAAAAACGTTATGATTGTCAATGATATAGCACAATATAGAACGCACAGTACGGTACAGACTGTAGTCATTCTCATATATATAAAGTCTTGCAGAATTCTCTAGAGAATGGATGAAAAAAAAAAACTGAGCGAGTGCTCTCCCCCTATTATCTGTTTTGTGTGTGTTCACTCACTCCGAAGCAACTGAAAGCAAATCAAATCATCATGTTCAAAATTGGTCCGGCAGGGTATGCATATGCTGAAACTGATTGGGATGAGAATGACAGGAACGGAATAGCGCAGATCTTTATTTCCCATGGAGACCGGATCCATTCACTCCAGTTCCAATTTGTTGAGAATGAAACCTTGGTTTTATCAGATAAACATGGACGAGATGGTTACTCTCCTTCTGCTCCAAAGTTCAGTGCAGTGAGTGTACTTGAATTCATTTATTTTCATCTATTACAGACACATGATTTTGTTGCTTTTTTTGTTTATATATATGCGTCATTTTTTATGATGTGCAACCGATGCGAGGGGTGCAAACGAATCGAGCGGAGCCGAGCTTTGTAGTGTTTGAGCTCGGCTCGGTCATAAACGAGCCGAGCCTTTAACGAGCCGAGTCAGGATAATTTACTTAATGAGTCTCCTTAAACGAGTCGAGCCTTAGCGAGCTCGTTTACTAAACGAGCCAGAAAATCGAGCTCGAGCTCGGCTCGATTACTTAACGAGCCGAGCCGAGCCAAGCCACGAACTGCTCGCGAGCAGCCCTAGATGCGATACGTTTTGAAGTAAAGCCAATAAGCATATCTAAACGTGATAGATTAGCTTCTTTTAAATCTTCGTCAGTTGCCGGCGCCTTTCTCCGATATAATGGCAGCAAGACAGTTGGTTTAATAAAAATTCTCTCTACTAGCCAAAAATAAAACAATAATGATACATACACATACTTTCAACCACACACAACCACACACCCTCTCACATGTGGTGGGGCCCACTGTGGGTCCCACATGGTGTGGGCCCCACCACATGTGAGAGAGTGTGTGGTTGTGTGTGGTTGAAAGTGTGTGTATGTATCATTATTGAAAATAAAAAGGTGTTTTATGATTGAAAAAGCCTCTCCTTTTTTTTTTTATCGGCAATAAAATAGTAATATATTATGGGGAAAGGGATTCCAACCAAAGGTTTGAAAAAAATACCAGATGGCAAAGCCCAAATATATTCGGGCCTAAAATGCCCAGATAAAGTAATGAAAATGATTCGATGTAAATTTCAAATTTTTTTTTTGGAAACTCAAATTTTGCCCGAAAAAGTAGGGCTGGCAACGGGGCGGGTTGAGACGGATTTTGATGACCCTAGCCCTGACCCTAAAATTCGTAGACAACCCATAACCAGTGCCCTAACCCACCCGGGTAATGTATGGGTACCCACACCCGCCCCTATTGAGTAACGGTTTTTCCTGTCCCGCCCCTATTTTTTTTTATGTATTAAGAAAATACGTATGTTTTAGACTCCAAAATTAGTGAGTATAAATAATAAAAAGTTTTCAAATAAATATTACAACTTAACCAAACATACTATTTAGAAGGAAAATGAAAAGTAATTACAATATGATGTGGTATTTTAGTTGTAAGGATAAAAATATAAGAATAAGAATAAAATTTTATGCATTGAAGAGAGAAAATGTAATTTTATAATCATATATGTATCGGGGCGGGGGATATTGGGGAGGAGTGACCGTTCCCCTGCCCTTACCCTAACCTGAGTGGGTTTTCCAAAATCACCCCTTTGCCTTTACCCGCCCAAATAAATGGAAACAATCCTATCCTATCGAGGTGGGACAGAGCGGGTTCGGGGCGGGGCTGACTCGATTGCCAAGCCAGCCAAAAAGGGCTATAAACCCTCAACGGAGCCTTTGGTTGGTAAACTATTAGGTTATCCATGTGGTATGGAAAGAATAATATCCACAAAAAGGGTAGGAAAAGTTTCATGGGGAATGGAAATCCCCATAAACGGAGATAAACAGAAATAAACTTAAAAAAAGAAAATTAAAAGGGATAACTCCGATCACCGGAACAGTCATGTCTGACTTCTGCCTAGCCACTGACAGCTTGGAACTTCGAATCACAACTTCGCAATACATCATCTAGCGACCACTCCTCGCACCACCAACTACCATAGCCACCGTCCACCAGCAATCACTTTGTGGAAGCACTGAAGAAGTAAAAGCGAGGAAAGAACGGCAGCGTGGCTGGCGTCAGGAAACAATCGGGAGAGAAGGGATTGATGGTGAGAGAAAAGCTAGTAAGGGGGAATCCTACCTTCCTGCCTCCACAAAGGTTGGTGAAACCCGGGGGAGGAGAGAAGGCGGTGCTAGGGTTAAGGTTTGGTATATCAGAGAGAGATGGAAAATGTGTGCAGGAATAACAAATTCGATGTAAAACGTTTAAAGGTAAAATTGATACTACGTGTCTTGTATTGGGTGAATATTCTTGGAATGGTTATATACACTAGACTCCCAACCCTGAGACACATCTTCAATAAACTCGCTATCCTTGGCTTGCTCCCTAGACCCTTGGTCAATAGAAACCTGGGTAACCAACTAGGTTGAGAAGTGGGGCGCATCACCGGAGAGTCCATGCATGATGATTGTCTTTTTATTTTTAACACGCTATGTAGTTTTTTTTTTGTCATTCGTCATTCCTTATCTATTACATGGGAGGAGGGGGAATGAGACTCGATCTCGGGATGCAGTGTGAGACATCCAAGAGCTCTACCGCATGAGTTGGCCATCACTTGCATGCTATGTAGTTGAGGAGGTGAAATTTTGCATCATCAAAGTATTTAAGCTATATGTGCAATAACATTTTAATTTTATATCTGGTCTAACCACTTCTTTAAGATATATTTACCACTTCTTTAAGATATATTTATACTCCTTCCGTCCCAAATTGCTTGTTCCTTTTGGGGAATCCAACTTTTTAAGGAGACATTATATATTAAAAGATATAAACGATTTAGAAATGACACAAATTTAAAAAACTGTGAAATAAATTGGGAGGGAAAGAATACTTTTAAGGGTAAAACTGGAAGTTTGACATATTTTGATAGTTGTTTTTAGAAATATGACCAACATTTTGGGACATCCCAAAATAGAAAAAAGGACCAGCAATTTGGGACAAAAGGAGTACTTGTTAATATATTTTACGCTACAATATGTGATACCTAAAATCCTCAAAACAAAAAAAAGGATATGGTTAAGCTTAATACTACCATTTTACACCGCAGGTTAAACTTAATTATCCATCAGAGCTTATTACTGGCATAAGTGGTTACTTAGGCATACGAGATCGGGAGCGAGTTGTGACCTCAATCATCTTCACTACCAACAACACTGCTTACGGACCATTTGGATGTGGCGCAGAAGACGATGTTGCATTTGACTATCAAATGGGAGGACACAACAAATTTTGCGGATTTCATGGCACTGGAAGCAATTATCTGAACTCTATTGGGGTCTATATGGAGCCGATGATGACTCTAAGCAATGTTAACGATCTTAATGAAAAGGTGAATGACATTAAGATTTAGCTTTGCTCCCAGAGCACTAAATAACTACCCGTTATAGTAGCAATTAGCAGAGTGTTGGGATGTTGTATATCTAGTATCAGTAGTAGACATTTGGACTACAAAGACTGTTTCCCCCCTATCTATGTACCCTATAGTTCGCAATTTCTAATAGTGTACTACCAAAAGTCCAAAACCTTGGACAACGTAACGAAAACGGTGATGTGTTTGATTATCAACTGGGAGTCTGGGACTAGGAAATGAATTTGGTGGATTTTATGGCGCTTCAGGCTTATACAGTTATACCTTTATTCTATTGGAACCTATATGAAGTTGCGGACAAGCATGAGAAAGGTTGAAAATTAGAGGTGGCAGAATGGGTGGGTTGGGTTAGACTTGAATGGGTTGACATGGGTTATCGGTTAAATATGGGTAGGTTGAATATGGGTCGAGAATAGGCTGGTTGAATATGGGTGGGTCGAAAATGGGTCTAGCCAAACCCTACCTGTACCCAACCCATTTTTCTTTTCTTTTTCCCAAATGTCCAAATCCAGGCCAATCCGGAAGTAGAAATTTAGATATTGAATTCCCACTCTATCCTAGACAGAGAAAAAGAAGAGTGAGAATTCAATTCTAAAACAAACACTGTTAAACGTTAATCACGCGGTTCTCTCTTTCTAAACTCTGGGGAGGAGGTGTGGTTTTTTTTTTTACACTCCGAGTTTTTTAATTTTTGGATTGTAACGGATGGCCCAGATTGAAAGTGTTGGATGAATTTAAAAAAAATAAAAAGGAAAAGTGTGTTTTAATCCGGCCATCCGTTGTATTTTTGGACGGTCGGATGTGCACGAGCGGGTACCATGTCAGCCATACCCGCTCGGCACTGAAAATTTGCTCCTTGATAAGGATCTCGCTATCCTCCACGGCAAAAATAATATGCAAATAATATCAAAAAGTTCGGCACTGAACCAGGTTAATTTTTGAATGTGTCGAATTAATTCTTTTTTGCATCAATCAGACCTTGATCAGGGTTGAACAAAATCAGAATCTGTTTTGGTTTTGGGGGTGTTCCGCTAAGAGAGTTTTTTGGTTTTTTGGTTTTACACGACTTTTTATATGATGTATTGTGAGAGAGTGACTGCCTCAATTTTAGGAATAAGCTGGCTTTTTGGTTTTTTTGAGTTAGCGGATGATGAAGCTAAACAAGAAAGTGGTTGCAGATGTGATTTCAACCAGAGAGAGAGAGAGAGAGTTTTTCAGCTTAATTATGCCAACAACGAGCACAAATTTGAAATTTGCAAATGGAGAGAGAGTAGTACTATGGTTTTTCTTTAATGGAATTGCACTTATGATCAATAAATAGAAAAGAAAGCTATAGCGAAGTATACCTGAATGAACAGGAGAAAGTAACGTGGCCAGTCGCGGAAAAACCAAGAAATCAATCTATATTGAACCCATTTTCAACCCAGCCCAACCCATATAAATATAGGTTAATATGGGTTCAACCCATCTTACAATATGGACGGGTTGGGTTATAAGTGGGCAGGTTGGGTTGGGTTGTCAATTGTCACCTCTATTGAAAATGCTTAGCTGAATGTGAAAAATGAAGACATGGCTCCATGTGAATTTTGTGGCTTATTGCAGCAATGGATGAATGTCTAGTTTTAGCAGTCTACTTTTATTTACTAGTTGGAACTTGGAAGTTAGATTCCATCAACACATTTTCCACCCTTTGAAATTGTTCATTCGTTGATATTGGGGTAAATCACCTAGACACCCCCTATACTATACGAAATGGAAAAGGACATCCCTTAAACTAAATAAATTTACGATGACACTCCCTCAACTATTGAAAAGTTTTAAAAGCCTCAACTCCGTTTAAAAAAAACTACTTAAAGACATTTATGCCCATATGGATAAATCCCTTGTAGTTCTCTCTCTCCACCTCACTATCTCTCTCCTTCTCCTGTGCAACAACATACCTTCTCTTCATCTCTCTCGTTTTACCTCTGCAACAAAGGCGAGAATCAAGTGGACGGCGCCTAGATCACCGTAGTTCTCTCTCCGCCTCACTATCTCTCTTTCTCCTGTGAATCAACGTACCTCCTCTTCATCTCTCTCGTTTTACCTCTGCAACAAAGGCAAAAAATCAAGTCGACGGCGCCTGGTTCAATCCCTCAACGATCAACGGCGGCTGGGTTTTGTTTCGATCAACGGCAACTCGGTTTTGTTCCGATTGACGACCGTTGGGTTTTGTTCTGGTCGATCACTGGGTTTTGTATTATTGGTTCATCTAAATACATAGATGTGCATTCTTTAGGTATTATTTTTGTATTATTTGATTTAGATTCAACTCGTGAATTTTTTGGTGATGAGGAATCCAAGTCCCTCAGCAATATATCGACGGGGTGTTGTATTCTTTGATTTACAAAACCCCTAATCTTGATATGCATATATGTATGCATATAGCACCTTTATACAGTGGATGAAGGGATGCATATAGAAAATGAACATGAAATTTTTTTTTATAGAAAAGTACCTGGTGGGATTAGAAATTGGGTAAAAATTGATTGATTGCAGTTCCACACGAATTCAGATTGGGTTCGATGCAATTGGGCTAGATTTTTTTTTAATTGATCAGTGTTGAAGGCGAATTCGGTTCTATGTTTTGATTCAGATTTTTTTTTAATTGATCAGTCTGATTCAGATCGGGTCTTTGTTTAGTTTAAATCCCTTTGTTTTTCTGGATGTTGAAAGCCCAAGTGTCGGAGGGAGCTTGGGAGGGAGAGGAAGAGGGTAAATGTTGAAGTAAAAATATAAGCGAGGGCAAATTTGGAGAAAAAAAAATATTTCGCCAAAAAAATTAACGAAAGTGGACGGATTGCTAACGGAATGGGTGTTGGGGATAACGGAAAATAGTTGAGGGGGTATCGTCGTAGATTTATTTAGTTTAGGGGGTGTCTTCTTCCATTTCGTATAGTATAGGGGGTGTCTAGGTGATTTACCATTGATATTGATTTGATTTTTCCACAACCAGATACCTCTCAGGTCTCAAGAGAGTGTTTTTTAGAGCATCCGCAACCAAGCTTCAAAATTCTATTTTCGAGATTGGATGTGATATATAGAGGGGAAATTTTGTAATTAGATCAATCTTTTACAAAAAAAAAATTGTCCTTTTTGGAGGGACCCACCGTCATTTTTAGAGATTTGGAGACCAAAATTGAGGTATGAGTCTATATATTTAGAGACCTAAAAGCAAATTTAGAGACCAAAATCTCTAAAAAGAACAATGGGTCCCTCCATAAAATACAAAAAGTTGAAGAATAAAGGAGGTAAATTACAAAATCTTTCATCGATATGTCACATTCAATCTCTATTTTGGAGGTTTAGAGCTTGATTGGAGATGCCTTTAGGCCTCCGGTAGCAAAAAAGGCCTTATTTGAAATTAACCTCAATCGTCGTCGTAAGATATCATTTCAAGGTTCTATTGTATTTTAGGTAAGATTATGTGAGCGAAATAAAACAACTCTGCTACTTACGGACCATTTGGATGCACCGCACATAACGGTATTGCATATGACTATCAAAATGTGAGGACACAACAAGTTTTGCAGATTTCATGGTACTGCAAACATTTATCTAAACTATATTGGGGTCTGTGTGTGGAGCATCACTTTTCCACCATCTCTCCTAAAACGATTTGGTGTTGGGTTTTAGTTAAGTCTCACATAACATTCGGTATTACACCCGCAAATATATTTTTAGAGACAAAGAATAGCATACAGAACCGCTGACAACTCTAAGCACTACAATTAACAATCTTAATGAAAAATTGAATAATCAAGGGCTTGTAGTTTAACGGTTATCTCCTAGTACTCCACAAGGAAATCAGGTTCGAGTCTCAACAAATGCATTTGGGATTTAGGGTTATGGATAACCTCTAAACTCCCTTAATACCAACTCATTGATTGCCGTGTATATCGAATGGAAAAAAAAAATGAAAAGGTGAATATAAAAAATGAAGAAAATGGGTGAAAATCGGAGTTGCTCTTAGGGCCGCTGCTGTATAGGCTGGGTGAGCGACCATAGTTTTGGAAACCGTAGAAAGAGAATAGCAGATGAAAAATGGTGTTCAAAGGCAGGTTCTTCTCATCAAAGAAATCATCGGACGCTACTTCGAGCCCTGAAGGATCGAATAGCAGCCCTAGATCGCTGGGCTCCAACTTTCCCGGCAGCAGATCTGACAAGAAGAAGAAGGTCAAATCCACCAAACCAGCACCCGATCCATTGACTACAATTACTCCTAGTGCCAGTGACAGTACCGGTGCCGTTGTGTTCAATCCCTACTCCTCCTGCCGTCAAACGCAACTAAAAGATGGCATTTCCACCAAACAACAACAGCAATCATCACTAGTAAAGAAGAAGGATGCGAAGGGCAAAGAGAGTTCGAGAACGGGCGGGGGGGAGCTGAATAAAGTGCCGGCGGTGTCGCCTATTCTGGCTTCTTCACTGGGACTGAATCGCATTAAGACTAGGTCGGGTCCCCTGCCACAAGAGAGCTTTTTCGCGTTTAGGGGCGATACTAAGGGTTCTAGTAATCTTTCCAAGCCGCCGCCTCCTCCTCCTCCTCCTCCTGCCGCTGCTGCTGGTTGTGATGACGCCGCCGCGTGCTCTTCGTTTTCGGGTGTTAGTCGAAAAAAGAAGATGGGTTCCGAGGAAGAGGAAAATGTTGTTACATTTGGGGGATGTGTTATTATTGATAATAATAGTGGATGCAGCAATTCAGACAGTATGTCTACGGAGAGTGGGCCGTCTAGAGACCATAGTCCCCTTGTTCAGACCAGGTCTAGGCTCCGAGATGGTGAATCTTCTTCAGAAGCTGGTAAGTTTTTTGCCTTACCCCTCTTTCTACTATCAGTAGTGCACACACATATGCAATATATTACATGCATTCGATCGATATTGAAAGAGCTGCTATCTTCTTCAGTTTTGTTGTCATTGTCATATTTCCACACATGTTACTTTTTTGTGGTTTCTTTAAGTTGAACCGTTTGGAGGATAGTTTTGATCATGGACCATACTTCCGAATGTTTCACTTTAGTGGGTGAAACAATACTTCCCAATAAAATAACCAAATATTAACCCGTGATGATGGCTTCTGCTCAGAATCCTTGACCAGGCCACTTGCTTTTGCTTTGCTTTTTCGAATCTTTATCAGTTATGAGTTCCAATAAATGTGGCATCTGCGAGTAGGGGTCAGGTTTTTAAAAACGCAAGTACTGAATTGAACATGGTTAATGTGAATTGGGCAATCCTTAGTGCATTGAGTTGAACTTGATTTATATGGACGTCTATGCATGCTATTTGGGCAAGTCTAATGGTGAAACTAGTAGTAATCTTGCATTTACTTGTGGTTCTATAATATCACATTTTTGGATTTATCATTTATATCGAGGGGATAATGTCGTTGTGGGTCGTTAGGAAAATTGGTTTTGTCACTTTTGTCTGACTTTGCTTTCCTAAACACGATGGGATGGGGAATTTCGAAGCCAAAGCGGATGTCTACGAAGCCTGTTGTAATCACCTCCCCCGTCTGACCTCAGAAGTCTACATTGGCGATCATAGCTGTATGTGAACAGGCGGCGAATCTAATTCTCAGTCCCTTTGGCTAGCCCTAGGTGATTCTCGTGGTTGTCTTTACTGCTGGCTCTTTTCCTTGACTGAGGGCACAGTCTCAGAGCCCACATTAGGCATGTGGGTTTAAGCTGGTGCCTTAACTAACGATGCTGGGAATTACCCAAAAAGGCTAGCCAAGGAGGTTGACAAATTTGTGGGACGGGGTGTCACACCCGTCCCGGACTAATCCTCCAATTAAGTTTAATTCGATTTAGAGTGCAACAAGACAACATGAATTCTCCAATTAATGTCTAAAGCTAGAAAAAAATAATAATTTTATCTTTTATTGATAACACAAAATTAACGTCTTTACAAGCCACAACGGAAGTCTAAAGAAAAGAAAAAGAAAAAAAAAAAACTAATTTACATTTCTACTACAAACTAGCCAAAGCCTTGCCGGCACTCCCGACAAGCAACCCCGAGTGAGG
This sequence comes from Gaultheria prostrata, assembly GCA_036023075.1. NCBI lineage: Eukaryota > Viridiplantae > Streptophyta > Magnoliopsida > Ericales > Ericaceae > Gaultheria > Gaultheria prostrata. Next base: position 88,445 of record JAXBDA010000183.1, on the reverse strand, counting down.
CTACGACCACCCAGCGAGACTAGCAGTGGACATCTACAAAACCTGCAAAACTGGAACTCGAAGGAGTTCCAAGAGTGTAATGAGACATAGATGCAGCCCGAATAACATGTACAATTAACTCAAAGAAGTGCGTAACAATTCGGCACGAAGCCTATACGGCACGGAACCAATTTTAAGGAATCAATTGTCCTTAACGGCACAAAGCCAACACGGCACGAAGCCAACACGGCACGAAGCCACAATTCGACACGAAGTCTATTCGGCACGAAGCCACTATTCAAATTCAAGAAACATCTGTGAATCAAACACTCACTTCGGTCTCCAAAAAGAAAGACACAACTACGGTTTCGGCACCTCGGACGTGCCCGTTTCAGTCTCTGTAGCATGTATCCACAATTAGTACAATATCATTCATGTTCTAAAGGGGAAACATCAATTAAACCAAAGATAGCAAGTCATTCAAGCCCAAAATGTTAAATAAGTGCATAAACACACATTGAACAATCCGACACCCCTGCAATCAACGAATTAATAGAATTAATCTACTCATCCGAATGTTCCAATATTTTTACCACACCCTCTAAATACATCCAGGAACACCATATTAAAAACTCAGAATTTTCCGAGCTATGCAACTATTTTAAAATTGACAACAAACGAACGAACAACGCGCAACAAATTCTGCAGAACAAATGCTACTCCAACTTCAAATTAAAAACTGCTATCACTGGAAAATAATCAAGCCACATGGCCTATCAATTTTGAAAGCCTCTCAAGTCTACTTTCTAACGCATCAAGCGGATTGAAATTTCAAGCTTCCTAGACAAAGTTACGGCCATTCCCGTAAAGCATGACAGTGCTGTCTGCACTGCGAGTTCACGACAGCAGCTCGGTAGAACAATTTTAGTATTTTCTGTACTACGAATAAAATTCTGAAAATTTAACACAATACAATAGACATCCATGGGTATCTACAGTAAAAATTTCAGAAAATTATGAGTTCTGGAGCTATATCTAAAAATTTGCTCAAAATCATGGCAGATTCAAACCTAAACAAAATCAGATACTCTAAGCTATCTCAAGCACGAATTTTTGTGAGAAGAACCCTAAAATCTTCCTCCCTAGATGAAGAATATCAGATTAAGCTACACAAATTCCACAAGGTTTTATCAAATTAAGATCAAGAATGAAGAGTCTTACCTTGAATTAGGTTTTTTCCTAAAATCAAACACTTAAACATAAATTAAAAGTCGGGTGTTACACGGGGTGTCAAACAAGTATCAAAAGAAGATTCGTAAGCAAAGGATGCCTGTACAATTTTTTTTGACCCCATTGAACATTATGCTCATGTCTAGATGAAAGAAACAAAAGATAGATGGTGGGATAGGACTCGAGAGATCTTTTTCTATTGGCAAAGAGTTGAAGACTTTTTTCTCTTGGAAAAGATTATTAGTGTGGGAGCCTTTGGACTGCTTGAAGAAAGTGGAGATCTTTTCTATGCATGACTCATTTGCCTCTAAAACATCATCCCCATGTAATAATTTTGCAGCCATGGTGATACTTTTTGAAAACAAATATGAGATGATAGTTTTATGCTGGAAAGACGGAAACACCTACTAGGGTGTTGTGTCCATGTTCAGCAGAATCAGCACATGTTAAACAATGTCACTTGTCTAACCCAGGTTGACGACATGTGGTTGATACACAACCATGGGGTATTATATTGTTGTGAAGTTTCTAAGTACTTATATCTAGGAGACATTGACGAATAAGAACTATATTTTTCGGACCCATAGCTACTTTCTCAGCTTAAGTTTTGTCTGTTTTGATGAGAATGAAGAGGCCAAAGGCTAAAAAAAATCTAGTTTGATACTATTTGCACATGAGGTTCCCATTTCTTTCCATAAATTTAGTGTTGCTGAGTAAGCCCCCTTTTGGAATAGATTAATCTTTGGCCTTCGCTAGATGGCAGCAGCTAAAGAGATTGATACTTTTTACTTGTGACGAGTTGCATGTATGTATTCATTTACTTGTTTGGATTTCTTGATACCTACAGGGCAACGTAATTCATCTTGGCGCCATTCCGGAGGCTTGAGAAGTTCAGATTTTTGTACTCCTGAGATGAAGGTAAGAAGGATTTTATTTGCTGCTAGCAGTGCATTCACGTACTATAGATTGCTGCATTTTTTCCTAATTTATTAGTTTGTCTTATTGTTAAACTTTAAATGTTTACTAGGCACCATATGATTGTGAGAATCCCAAGGAGTCTGAATCTCCTCGTTTTCAAGCTATACTCCGTGTTACAAGTGCACCTAGGAAGAGATTTCCTGGTGATATAAAAAGTTTCTCCCATGAGTTGAATTCTAAAGGTGTACGGCCGTACCCATTTTGGAAGCCTCGAGGTTTAAACAACTTGGAGGTAGTTATGTTCTGGTGATATTTTTGTTTCCTTGCTGCTGTTACATGTTGCGCTTATTAGTGCCATTTTTCTTTATTCGTTTGCTTTTGTATACAGGAGGTTTTGGTTATGATAAGGGCTAAATTTGACAAAGCGAAGGAGGAAGTGGACTCTGATCTGCACGTATTTGCAGCAGATCTGGTTGGAATTCTGGAGAAGAATGCAGAAAATCATCCCGAATGGCAAGAGAATTTGGAAGATTTACTAGTTTTGGCTCGGAATTGTGCTATGACATCTCCTGGAGAGTTTTGGCTTCAGTGTGAAGGCATAGTTCAAGAATTGGATGATAGGCGTCAAGAACTCCCCATGGGTATGCTGAAGCAGCTTCATACTCGTATGCTTTTTATTCTCACAAGGTGTACAAGATTGTTGCAGTTCCACAAAGAAAGTGGGTTTCCCGAGGATGAAAATGTTTTTCCGCTCCGTCAATCTCTGCATTCTGTTGGTAATAAGCAAATTCCTCATGGCATCGCAAGGGAAGGGAGAAGTGACAGTGCTTCAAAGACTTCAAAAGTGTCAACAAGGAAATTTTTCAGTCAGGAACAGCATGGATTAAATTGGAAGAGAGACCATGATGTTATGCAGCCTGTAAATTCTCTGTCTCCAGCTTCTGCTGCTGACACATCAAAGAATTTGGACTCTCCTTCTGGCAGGAATCGGATGGCTTCATGGAAAAAACTCCCATCTCCTGCTGGAAAGAGCACAAAAGAAGCTGCTCCTTTGAAAGGGGAGAAGACTGGCATTAGAGTGGAATCAAAGATTCTTAAAAATAGGAGAGGAGCTTCAGATGAGGATTTGGCTATTTCTAAGTCTCCAGAGCTTGCTACTGTTAAAGATTCTCATGTGCATTCAACAATTCCTTCCAAGCACCAGCACAAAGTTTCCTGGGGTTACTGGGGTGATCAACCTAATGCATCTGATGAAAGTTCAATAATTTGTCGTATATGTGAGGAAGAGGTTCCTACATTGCATGTGGAAGACCACTCGAGAATTTGTGCAATTGCCGATCGATGTGATCAGAAGGGTCTACGTGTTAATGAGCGCCTTGTTAGAATTGCCGAAACTCTTGACAAGCTGGTCGAGTCTTTTTCACAGAAGGATTTCCAACATTTCGTAGGAAGCCCAGATGGCACTAAAGTACCAAACTCTAGTGTTACCGAAGAGTCTGATCTTCCATCTCCCAAATTCAGCGACTGGTCCCGCCGAGGCTCAGCGGACACGCTCGATTTTTTACCTGAAGCAGATAATTCTGTTTTCATGGATGATGCCAAGGGTTTACTGTCCATGTCATGTAAAACACGTTTTGGTCCAAAATCTGATCAAGGAATGACAACTTCGTCTGCGGGTAGCATAACTCCTAGGTCTCCGTTGTTGACACCAAGGACCAGCCAGATAGACTTGCTATTGGCTGGAAAGGGTGCCTATTCTGAGAATGATGATATTCCCCAGGTAGTTTTATGTCTGATCTAATTATGTTAAATTAACTTATCTTCATTTCTCAGATCTCAGGAAAATTTTCTTGAACATCAATTGTGTGAAATAAGTAGTATGCTTCTTATTATACCTTTTATTGGTAGCAGTATAACTTCTTTTTATAATTTCTCTATGTCCTTTATATTCACTATAATACCCTATTTTGTTCACATTTTACTATTGTTTCTGCCAATCTATTAAAACTTTTACTGATGATATAGATGAATGAACTTGCCGACATTGCTCGATGTGTGGCAAATACGCCCTTGGATGATGATCACTCTTTATCATATTTACTGTCTTGTCTTGAGGACTTGAGGCTTGTTATTGATAGAAGAAAGTTGGATGCACTTACAGTTGAGACTTTTGGAGCTCGTATAGAGAAGCTGATTCGGTGAGTCTAATCAGCAAGATAAGTAATGGCCTCTAACTTTCACTGAACAACTTTCTTTTGTGGCTCCCATAGTACTTATGCTTGGTTTAGTTTTTTGGAAACGAGGATGGGAGGGAAAGAAATCAAGGGATTATTGCGTTTGTTTTTCTTTTGCGACAAGTATTGAGAACCAAATGTGACTTACCTTGAAATTGTGAGCAATCTGTTTTATCTTGTTTCTCTTAATCCTTCTCCTTTAAACCAAACAAACAAGGTCCTATATGATTTTTATCGTCTTCTGCCTTGACAATCAAACACTGTATAAGTGTACTTCTTGTTGTTGCATATTCCCCTTTGCTGTTTGTTATTTCCCCCTGACTGTTCTAAGGAACAAGTTGGTTATAATTGAATGGAACGTATTCCCAAGTCCTTGCACTTTCTGTACGTAAGTCAGAAAATAATGAGCAGTGATTCTTTAGGGAGAAGTACCTACAACTTTGTGAGCTTGTTGACGATGAGAAGGTTGATATAACAAGTACTGTCATTGATGAAGATGCAGCTATGGAAGATGATGTTGTACGGAGCTTGAGAACCAGTCCAGTTCATTCTTCTAAGGACAGAACATCTATAGATGACTTTGAAATCATAAAACCTATTAGTCGTGGGGCATTTGGCCGAGTTTTTTTGGCCAAAAAGAGAACAACTGGGGACCTCTTTGCTATAAAGGTACCTTCTTCATAGAGATCTCTCTTCTTCTTCTTGATTTTTTTTATCCAAGGCAACTTTTGCTGTCTATACTTGGTATTAAACTTTGTTTACCAGCCTAGCTACTCCTCAAGCATGATTTAAGTTGGTGTAGTTTCCAAAGTCGGTTGTGTGGCTTCATTAAAAAAAATACTTTTGTTTTATAAATAATGTAGTGATGTTCTTTTTCTGTGTCATTTGCTATGATTACTTCCTTATATTCTTGTTTCTTTAAGAAATTTCCCTGCCCGTAGCATATGCAATAAAGAAGCTGGATTTCATAGGCTTAAGGTTTCATTTGCATTTATGGACAATGGACTCATTTTTTGGATGCTCTAGATCACTTCTGGTGGAGTTTTATTGGTTGCAGTAAATCAGTCGAGAATCATAGGATTGCGCTTCCATTCTTCACCGCTCAAATTGATTTTTTGAAATCTTTAGTACATCCCAACACAAGGTTTGCATCATCTAGTAGTAGCTTGGCCTATAAAATGTTTACTTGATGCTTAGATTGAGTGGTTATAATCACCTAACAGAACTTACCTGATCTCTTTTGGACCTTGAAATTTATTCATCTTCTTGAGATCTCGCTAGTCGGGATACTCAAAATCGCTAGACTAGCTACTTAGCTAGAACACTCGTCAAAATCGGTTCCACCTGAATATCCTCAACGGATGTTGTGACCCTACAGACTTAAATTCATCATCTGATTTGTTACCTGAGCTGGGAAGACCATCTAGTCTGCTTGCACACTTCAGGATGTGCACATTGATTTGGCGCCTGCCGCGCGGGGGTGGTGTTGAATTCTTAGTCAGTCTAGTGTAATTTCTCTAGTTTTGCAGACGAAGTTTCATTTGGTATTCATTTTAGACATTGAGTTTCTAAGTGCACCATCTTCTTTTTTCTCTATACTCTTCAACAATAAATAGAGTTTTCTTATTTTCAATTTTGACACCCTCAATGTTGGAAATCAACCCCTATCCTGAATCTCCTTGTCCCATCCCATCCACCACCAGAGAGTGGGACAACTACAGTGGAGGGAGGGTTTCAAAGGGATGCTGAAGTTGAGAGTTTTGTATGGGTGGGTGGATGTTTGGCATTCGGGGGGTGGGTTTACATGGTAGTAGCTATGCGATGCAATGTCGTGAGGAGTTGGGGATCGTCAAAGGGCCATGGAGGATGGGGTGTAGGCATAGGGCAGGGTGGTGAAGGGAGTTGGTGGGTGGTCTGAAATGTTGAGTTTTCTACTTGAGGAGTGTTTAGTCGTTAATATAACTCTGCCAATGGGCATAATGGCATTGGAAACTTTCATTTTAGGCCAGATTGAAGAGGAGAATTTGTTTTTATAGGTTACTTGCACATTATAGAGTGAATGTAGCCTTGTGTTGATACTTGCATTCTCACCTAACTACAAACTCCTACAGATGGTAGCACACGTAATTTAAAGATCAATGTTAGATTGCTCAAAATTGAAACTTGACCCATAAATTACAATAAAAGACGAATCAAGCTAGTGCAATTGCTCCATTGTGCAAAAACATGGCCTCGATGGATGGGAATTTAATAATCTATTTGGTGATTTGGTCTAAACCTTGTGGACAAGAGAGCTCCAAGAGGAATTTATGATCATAGATAAAGCTGCAAAGGAGTCCAGCCGAGTTTTAGTTTGTTCAAGCTTGTTTGTTAATTTTGTAGCAAGTTTGAGCTCTAAGAAAACTCAGCAAGCTGAGTGCGAGCCAAGCTGACCTAGGCTTGTGTCCAGCTTGAGCTAGTTCACAAGCCTTGGTGAACCAAAGAAATTATACATTTATTATGTATGCTAGAAGAAAGAAAACTTTTATTCTAGCAACATAAAAAATACAAATTCCTTGAGGATTGTACATCGTAATATTAATCTCGAGATTATTGTGTTGGTTGTTATTGTGCTCATTAGTGAGATGCTCTGGACCATGAATGAAGGAAGCATGGTATTGAGCACAAAAATTAATTTGGGTCTCTAGGCCTGCCCTCCCTGATGCCTTTCGGCTTTGATTTAATGGTATGGTTCTGTAGCAAAACGTCCGTGTAGCTCCTCGGTTCTTGGAGGTTTAGGGGGGCCACTGTTTCAGTGGTACTCTGAGAGCAGCCACTTTGTGCATATTGCCAAAGGTTAGGTCTGTCTCCAATCGTCCCCCGCCCATACCCCCAATGATTGGGGAGTAGATGGGTTCTGTTATTGTCGTCGTTGTTGTATTGTGTTGGTTGTTATTTTTGTGGTTGGTATTTGCTTTCAAAAATAATTCCCAGCTCATCTATAATAACAAACTGGCCTGGTGTCATTTTCATATTGGGTTTGTGGTTTCAAAAAATTGAAGAGAAAGGACTAAAAGCTATTTGTTGCAATCCTTTGAAAGAGCTTTTGAAGCTAAAAAGTGGCAACAGTGGGTCTAGTCCCACATTGAGATGTTGTAGTATGAGTCATCAGAGCATTTATAAAAGCATATGGATGTGCTATGAAGGGAATGTAGGAGTAGTACGGATTTAATATAATCCAATAATTGTATATTTAACGGAGCCAAGCTTGGTCGAGTCACCCTCTTCAACTCAAGTTCCACTCGATTAATGATCGAGCTTGAGTATTAGGATCGAGCTCGTTCACTAAGGTAAATAAACGGATTCGAACGAGCAGTAAACTGAGCCAAGCTTCTAGCTGTATGAACAGCTCGGTTTCTTTGCAGCCCCAATCATGGGTATTTACTCAAACACCTTGTATGTACGCATAGGACTTGCTTTGAGTTGATGTAACCTATGGTTTATCTAGAGTTTTCATCCCACTGTTTTATACTGCAAAACTTGTAAATTAGGTTCTTGGCTGTTACTTCTTTTGTCTTTACCGTTTGTTGTGGTCAACAAATCAAAGAACACGCTGAAGATGTATTTAAAAGGTCTTGTGTTTCTTTAATTCACTTGAAAATAACATGAAAGGTCTTCAACTAGTAGCCTGTAGCCTAGAAAGTTGAAATAGAGGAAGAAACCATTATAATTCGAGGGTATTAAAATAGTAAGGTTGAGAAAGATTAAAATTTCCTTTCCAAGCAATCTGCTTAATGGGTGAACTGGGGTTGTTGGTCCAAACAATAGGGAACAAGCTAATGGAATTGGGAATAGGATGAATAGTTAGGAGAAGAAGGATTGAACAAAATACTACTACTAGGGTGTAGCAGAGGACGAGGTAGCAAAAGTCACCAAGAGGAATTGGTGCAAGCCTCCTGATCACCAGACTGCATATAAGTTGCACTATAGGATTTTAGTGATGTTAGCTTGTTTCGTATTTCTATTAAACCTGAAAAGAAAAACAAAAGAGTAGGGTGACCAAAAGATGAGGAGATAGGAGGGTGAATCGTGCAGGATGAGTTCAAAAGAAGTGGCAGTAATATAATTAATTATTGTCCCTCCGCTTGATTGCTTCTCTTGAAACCTTATTCTCCCAATCACTCTGATGATACTTGATCAGAGCTTCATCTTGTTAGTGCCTTTTCTTGTCCTTTGGGGCATCCGTTGCTATATTTTTCTGCTTCCCTCCAAATTAGCATCAGTAGTTTGTCGGGCCATACTGAAATTGTCATTTTTGCAAAGTGAAGGAGAATAAATTCTAATCATATTGCATATCTATGATACATTTCTGCAGGTTCTAAAAAAGGCAGATATGATTCGTAAAAATGCCGTGGAGAGTATTTTGGCAGAACGTGACATTTTAATATCAGTTCGCAATCCTTTTGTGGTGAGCAGTCTAGCTTGTAAATATCGCTCAATAAGGGTTATCGCATTTTAACTTCATTGTGGAATGTATCAGGTTCGATTCTTCTACTCATTCACTTGTCGTGAAAATTTGTATCTTGTGATGGAGTACCTAAATGGAGGGGATATGTATTCACTGTTGAGAAATCTAGGCTGCTTAGATGAAGATGTTGCTCGAGTATATATTGCAGAAGTTGTAAGATTTGTTTGCTCTTTGTATGTTGTTTTAACTATTTCAATATGCTTACTCTTAATCTGAGATTTTATGGTGAGCAGGTGCTTGCTTTGGACTATCTACATTCACTCCGGGTGGTTCATCGTGATCTAAAGCCTGACAATTTGTTGATTGCACATGATGGACATATCAAGGTAAACATGTTTGCCTTCCTTTCATTGTTCAAATGAGCCAAGAAATAGACAGTTTTTAAGGGGGGGCCAGGGCCACTTCCGTGTCCGACAGCTACACTGCTACAGCAAGCTGAGCTAAGCTTCACAGAGCTCTGAGGACTCCTAAAGATCCTCTCACGATCAAAGGCTCCGCAACACATTGGAGAGCTTTTAGATCCATTTAACAATGGCACTCCTGCGGGACAATTAACCCAAGGCCTCTTTCGAATTCACCATGATTCGTCACCCTACTTAAAGCTTCACCTCGGATGTGTCCTAATTTAGTTGAACTTGAACATTTGACAGACACTTGTTTGGTGCGTCTCTTAATAGGAAGTTCTGCATTCTTACGTTCCAAAAACTGAGAAGGACCAGCGTTCTGGGAAAACAGGTCACCTTTCTAAAAAATAGTTGGAACATTTTAACAAGATTACATGATGTGTCCCAATTAGGTGTGCAATGGACTTCTGTAATTCAGTTTAGTTGTGCTAAGAGTTTGGATTATGTAAATGAAAAGTTTTCAGCTTCAACTTTCACGTTTTGCATCTTTTAGTATTGGTACATTGACTATATATCGTAAATTTGCATAAACGGTGCATTCACATTTCATGTCTGTGCCATGTCTGAGCTGACTGGTGTCTATTCTACATGGCTCACTATGAGTTTAGTAGTGGGAGTAAGAAAGTAATTTTAGCTTTTCTTGTAACCTCAGAAAATAACAAATTATTTTTAGTTTCTGAAACCATGAGGAGGAGACTGCATTTAACTGAAACGTCAGGGTAGGTAATTGTCATGTGGTTTAGCTGACAAAGGCATTTTGTTGTGGTGCACAGTTAACAGATTTTGGGCTTTCAAAGGTTGGTCTCATCAACAGCACTGACGATTTATCTGGTCCAGCAGCTAGTGGAACTACGCTACTGGGAGAAGATGAAACTCAGTTATCTATATCTGAGCATCAACGAGACAAGCAAAAGAAACGGTCTGCTGTTGGAACACCTGACTATTTGGCACCGGAGATTCTATTGGGAACGGGACACGGTTCGCTTGGCTCTTTTTCTCATTTACTGGTGCTATAATTGCATTATGAATCAATCTTCTTACACCAAAGGGAATACATCCATGTCACGCAGAGCTTAGCATATGTTGTGTAAAATCTCATTTAGTGTTGATGTTTCTACTATTATGAGTTGAAAATTTTAGGCTAATACATGGAGAGATGATCCAAGATAACCTTTTTTCATTTTCTTCTCTGCATTATTTGACTAGGGTGTTCTTCGTTGTCAAGTGATTAGTGGTAGGACTCACCATGATGTACTTTGCCATTTTCCTCAGGCGCATCTGCAGATTGGTGGTCAGTAGGTGTGATTCTATTTGAGTTGATTGTTGGTATTCCGCCTTTCAATGCGGAGCATCCTCAGGTTACAATCTCTCACCTATTTCAGTTAACTTGGTTTGTTCTATTGTCTGCTAAAATATATAATCCTAAGCTTAAAAGATTTTGAGTCCAGCCCTTTGAAAGTAACGGAACCAAAAAAATCTCAATTCAAGCAAGATATTTGGGTCCACATATTATTCTGCCAGGATCAATAGGCTAAGTTACTGTATTTCCAGGCTAATTCTCAAATTAACGGGAATGGACAATTGAGTGACTGGAAATTATCAGACTAATATTAAATCGAGCAATGAAATTTAAAGTGAGTAGGGTTTGAAGGTAAAGAAGACTTAGGGTTCGAATCCACTGTAACCTGCAACTATAGAATAGCATTAGTTTGAGGATTTTAATGGTTATTCATGGCTTCCAAGAACTATTAGTGTCGTCTAGAAGAATGATGTAAATAGGAATCGACGTAGTTTATCTTTGATTTGCACGGATGGTTCTCACTTCTCAATATGTTTCCCATGATCCGTATTCTCTAAGCATAACTTATTGAATTTTTTTAATTACGACGACAGTGAAACCAATTTTATAGCAATATGTTTGAAAATTGAAATCACGGAAAACAAATTCAATAGAGGAAAAATCTATTCATGAACATAGGTCCAAAAAGTCTCAAGTAATGCAAGTATGAATCACTGGTATAAATCTCTAAATAACATAGAAAAGTAGAAGTTGCTTGTTAGGTTTCGTCTACACCCAAAGTTATTTTCACCACTCATGGAGACATGGAGTAGAGAAGATCCAAAAATACTTGCTGGAATCTTCATAGAAAAGCTTCTAGATATCCTTGTTTTTTTCTCTTGCTTCTTTTTGCCTCTACCAAAGCTTGAACCACCCCCAAAACTAATCAGTTCCTTCTCTGTCAAATTCCTTCTCTGTCAAATCTGCTTCGAAACAAAAAATTAAAAACAAGGCTTATTGTGTTTCTCGGGTAATAATTACACTCAACGTCCTGACCTTTAACAAGGTCACAAATTGGTCCACAGGCTTCGAGAACTTTCACTTTTGTCCCCAAATTCACTTTTTCTTTTAACCTTCTGAACTGGGCTAAACGAGTTGCGCATATCCAGAAAAATGGCTAATAAGTGTAGCTGTGTAGGTTGGAGGGCCTTTATATGCATATTACAGTACTTATGACCAGGGTTACCAGAAATCGCTCCCCTCCTAATGATCTGTGATCTGGAACGTACGTTCCCAGTCGCTGATTGTATGCTATCTGGAACGGGCAATTTAGCGATCCAACAATGAAGTAGAAAAGGTGAAACGAAGAGCGGTAATGTTCGGCGATTTTTATCATTATCGGCGTCGACGGAATCCACGATGTCTTGTCATGTTGTTTGCTCGTCCATGTGTTTTTTATTTCCATTTTCTTGTCAGCCATTATTGACTTAGGAAGAAGACGAAACTGTTATAAACCCTATGAAGGGCTTCTTTATCCTGTGGACACAATGTTATCTAATTTTTGTCCCACCAATAATGTGCCACCTGTATGAGTATATTGCTTTGACCTTTAAATTTGTGTCTTCTTGTTAGGTGTGCCACACCTGATTGTAACACTTCTTTGGGTCAGATGACATTAATGGCTTTTATCTTTTACTACTTTACTACCTCTTGATATGCACCACAACTGGAATCGTGTAAACACAATAAAAAATAAATAAAAGCCTAATGATAAATAAGTCTTACTCTTTACCGACTCACATTAATATATATTTCTTTTTATACCTACAATTAACAAGATTCAGTCTCACATAAATCTTCTGATTTTAGCAACTTTTTTTATTAAGAAATTAGATCACAATTTTAGTGAAGAAATGTGTTTGGTAAGAGCAAAGAAAAAGAAAAAACCCCTACATATACGCAATGTACACATGTAATCTTGTTATGTTAGGTCGAAACGTTCTGCGTTCCGACCTAACGTATTCCGTTCTGTATTTGCGATCCAAAACCTACCCCTACCTTACCTCATTCCCATTCCTTGTACTGCAGCCGCAATTCAGGTAACATTGCTTACTACAACCCCTAGGCGGACAAGTGAAGTCTAGTGAAGGTTTACAATGATGATACCTGCAAACATCAAGAACTCTGAAACAACTGGCACCCATCAATTCTAAAGAGACCTCAACAAAGAGCGTATAATCTACCACAAAGATATGGTAAACAGGCATAGATCTAGATACTATTAACTAATCCAAGATATCTCAAGGCATCCTTACGTGTGTACCTTAGCTCAACTCTAAAGTGAAGAACAACAAAATGCTCTCTCAGAATTACATCTCGACTCTGAATCTCAATAGACTCGACGAAGGAAACACTGGAAACCCAGTGCATTTAGTGTTCTCTCAACATGTGTGCGCTAGTAGAGCTTATATAATGCAAAATCAAGATATCTCACAGGAATGGCAAATGAAAAATGCTGTATGAAAAGAAGCATGTGACCCATAGAACTAAGAATTTGCAGGAGATCCACATCCTCACATCTTTCCACCATGTTGTCGTTCCAATCATGATAACTCTGGGATCAAATAGGCCTTTCGCTTGGTTAGATCCTTCGGTATGGACAAGTGTACCAAGGCAAGGGTCAATGAAGTGATAGACATATATGTCTGAGAGTAGGCTCACTCAATAAGAACACATAGGGCTCAAAATTAATAGAGTGCCCTTCTCAACTTTGTTAACTTCTCTCTCTTCCCTTTATTCTCAACTCTTTTATCAAGCTTGAATTCTTTCTTCTTCTACAACATGAACTATGCCTCTCCCTTTCCTTCATTTTTTCCATTATTTGCATCGGGCAAAGAACACTTGTTTAAACACTTCAAATTTGATTTTTCTTCAGACACTTATGGTCAATCTAGCAATCCCTTCCATTCACTGCCATTCACAAGGTAACCCCGCCCTTCTCAGGAATAGTAGCAACAAGAAAAGCTTAATCGTGTAAAAAATCGCAATAGGGCTTACCAGGGATAAGTTTATAGGAGAAATAATATGACGAATACTAAAACAACAAAGATGGCCTATAATCCTTTCTTGGGAGACAACCTCAAGATAGTGGACTTTATGTCAACAAAATAACATGCGTGCACACAGCATTCATTCATTATGAACACCCTTGCCACTATATGTACCTGTATATTTCATTGGCTAAGTTACACAAACACCCTCCAAGAAGTATGTCAAATAGTGAAATCACAAGTTTAATTAGTTAGACCTGATAGGTAGCATCAGGGAAAAGTAGTTGTGTCATCTATTTGAAACTTCAACCTTGTACTACAAAATTCAGGCCAATTAGCATGTGTTTCGATTTTAAGGTCAACTTTCTTGCCTTTCGTTGCCTGTTATGAATGTGTATTTGGGTATTTATAGAAAGGTTTTGGTGGTTAGATGGTAGTTTCAGTTCTTTTCAGAATGAATTCCTCTTACATCTCATAAAAACTTAATTAGAAGCTGTTACTGGGCTATATACATTGTACTTTTATCTATGCTGTATTCAACAAGTCTCTCACATGGATCATTGGAACTTTGCAGTAGTGGTACTGAGGCACTAATACTGACTTTATGTATATCCTGTGGACACTTAAACTGTTCTATCATATTACTTTTTTTTGTGATAAGTAACTGTTCTATCATATTACGAAATGATGTCTCTTGTAGAAGTCTTTTAGATTAGTATTATTTCGTGGTTATTTTCATTATTTGTTTGATTGAGTTCCCTCATATATCTGTCTTCTTTTTTCCTTCTCGTAGTCAATATTTGATAATATTCTCAACCGAAACATACCTTGGCCGCGGGTACCTGAGGAAATGAGCTATGAAGCACATGATCTTATTGATCAGTAAGAAAACTCTTTTTGGTTGCATGAATCATGGTTTTTGAATTAGTCATTTAGGTATTTATTGTAAGAGAAATATTAGGTTTTTGTTCTGCCATTTTTTAGGCAATTATGTATAGGGTACTTAAGTGTTTGCCGATGCATTTGTTTTCTAGGTTATTGACAGAGGATCCTCAGCTGAGGCTAGGAGCAAGAGGTGCATCAGAGGTGATATTGGTGCTTTATTTAGTTTGAAGCTTTGAGCTTTTGGCCAACATCATTATCTTTAACTTCATCTTCTGGTAGACTTAGTGTAATGTTGATATGGGTATAATTTGGGACAAAAACTCTTATCCAGGTAAAGCAGCATCCATTTTTCAGAGATATTAACTGGGACACCCTTGCAAGGCAGAAGGTTTGTTGTATTTATATTGAAGATTTTGATTTAGTGAAGAAATAGAAATATATTCCAGTTTCTTTGACCCTTAGAAAGACACTTTGGAGTTCAAGATTCAGCTGAAGTAAAAGGAAACTAATAACGGAAACACGAAATAAAGAAAGAAATGTGAATAACTGAAGTATATTAAGGAGAATCCTAACAGACGAGTCAGGTGTTCGTTAATTCATCTGGTTTCTGTCTTTTTCTGTGCAGTTGTTAGTTTCATTAAAGAAACACAATTTATGCAATTTGACAATGTTGCTGACTTGCTGCCAACTTTTATACTTTTTGGACGAAATTGCCTCAAATCAAATCTCCTTCTCTCCCCCTCTTTTTGTAATCCAGTCACACTCTCTACGAATCACCCATCAACCTCTCTCTCTCTCTCTCTCTCTCTCTGCGTGTGTGTGTGTGTAATTTTGCACACTCAATAATGAGACATCTGAAAAGCTGAAGGTCTTGTGATGGCTGAAAGAAGAGATATTTTTTATGAGACATATGAAGCTCCTTAATGGTCTGAGTTGAGTCCCGACGTCCTCCTGTACTTAGATTTTGTCCCATGCATGAAATATCCAGCGCTGTTGGGTCGAATGGAGTTCACAACTACGCTTTTGTTTTTTTTAGATAGTAATTAGGCTGATTACTGAGGTACTGCTGATGGCCAACATCAGGATGCCGAAGACAGGTGGGAGGGCCATCAGCGGTTAGGTGTTCAATGAGGAGGGTTGATTTGTTTCCAAACTATAGATCTAATTGTGCAGACATTTGTTTGTATGTTTCCTAAACTTACCTATTGTATGAAAGTCTGCATATAAATGGGTTCACACTAACAAAGGAAATATGGCGGTGATAGATTAAAAGTTAGATGGGGATGTTACCTTACTGGAGAATGAAGGAGAAGAGAGAGAAACAAAGGGCTAAAGAGGAGGAACAAGTGAGAGGGAGAGGTGAAAGGGTAAAATTGTCAGTGGCATAGCCAGAATTCGTATCACGGGAGCACTTTTTAAATAAAGAGCACAAAAACATCATTTGTAGTAAGCAATGCTAGGATAATTAAATAAAAATGGCTCTACAAGTCATAGAAAAGCTAGCATATTTATTAAGAAAGTTACTTACACAAATTATGAAAACAAACCAAACGTTGGAGTTGTCTCAGCGGATCACATCTAAGAGAAATTGTACACATAATAACAAAAATGCCAATATTTAGAAATCTTGCCCTGGTAGAAAGAATATATGTTTTTCCAAATTTTATTCCTAAAATCCAAATTCAAATCGCAGGTGCGTTCTATCGACAAAGAGAAATAAACAAGACTGTCAAATTGTAAATAATTGTTAAATTATAATGCATATAACCCATGGTTTACCAGCTTTGAATTTTTTATATTATTCAGTAGAAAGTTTCAATAGTAAGTGGTGGCCTATGTAGCACGGATATGGATACGGATACGGGGCACGGGAATTCTAAAAAATGGACATGGACACGGTAAAAATAAATAAATAACTCTATTACTAAATATATCATATATGTATATGCATTAATAATTTATACACAGATATATACACTTTGCTTTTGATGTATAAGATATCTAGAGTGTTATGTACTGGTTGCACACACATGTATAGGTAAGACATACACCTACAAAGAAACGGAAATATATATTCCAGTACATATATACCGTGAGAGAGAGAGAGAGAGAGAGAGAGAGAGAGAGAGAGACGCGTGTCCATGCTGTGTCCCACTCCAAAAGATATTAATTTAAGGAACACGCCACATGGCGTGTCCAATACGTGTCCCCGTGTCTATTGTACAATACGCGAACACGGCGATCTCTAGGAGTGTCAGTGCTTCATAGGTGGTGGCTATTTTTTGGATTAGACATCTCATTTTGCAAGTGTAGTGGATTTGTTCCACTATTCAAAATAAATAGTTAGTGTGAAATGATGTCAAAATGTATTACAATAATTAAACAGATTGTAAATTATGAAAGACAATTCATGAGTGAAAATACAAAATAATTTTCTAAAAAAGATGAATTCAGTGGGGGAATGGGCCCCTACTGGGCCTACACTATCTCTTCCGCTGAAAACTGCCATTTAAAAGTTCAACATAAAACAATGGACAACTTTGAAATCACAGAAGTAATTATTACATCAGTCTGCATTGAGGGAAGATAAACAAAATAAAAGATAAAATAAATTGTTTTCTGACCTTAATCTACTTCCAGAGTGCACACTAGTTAGACAAACAGTATCAATAATTATGAAGATCCGTAGCATTAAAAGTTGTTTGGGATTACTGATGCAATTTGTAGTTTTTCTTTTCTCCCAGGCTGCATTTGTTCCTTCCTCGGAGAGTGTTCTTGACACCAGCTACTTTACAAGTCGGTTCTCATGGAATCCCTCAGATGAACATGTTTATGCAGCCAGTGAGTATGACGATAGTGAGAGTGGTAGCACAAGCGGTAGAAGCAGTTGCTTAAGCAACCGACATGATGAACTGGTACTATGCTACAGAATATTACCAGTTTTGCAAAATCAAGAGAGAGCTTTTTAAATTGGTTATTTTCAGTACACTGAGATATTTTTTTTGACAATAATGACCAGGGAGATGAATGTCGGGGTCTTGCAGAATTTGATTCAGGCTCTTCTGTCAACTACTCCTTTAGCAATTTCTCCTTTAAGGTATCTTTGAACAGAGTTGGCTGGATAACCGTATACTATTTTGTTTTGTTTGCGCTGCAGTTACACCAGCTATTCATCGACTGCACCACAATGCAGAGAGATTTTATTTTCTGTTTTCCCTCTATTCCATTGGGGTTTTACATGCTTGGAACGAACTCATGCAATTGGGTCAGCAGTATAGCTGTTCGCTTAAACATATACTGACTATTATTTTTCACGGAACAAAATTTTGTTTGACAAAATTTGTTGGATTCTGTTTTGCACTGATTCCTTTGCTTGTATTATTCAGAATCTATCCCAGCTTGCGTCAATCAACTACGATTTACTGAGTAGTAAAGGTTGGAGGGAGGATCCACCATCAAATCATAATGTATAGCTACCCTGTCAGAACACAAGATTGGGTTTGTTGTAATTTACTCAACTTCAACAAGGAATTGATCACCTTAGTGATTTTTGTATACTCTGTAAATGTATGTTCCTATTGTTCCTTGGCTCGCTTGTTATCAATTTCGCATAAAAACACTGGAACTAATTTGGCTCGGTTTACTGATGTTGCAGATATAATAGAAGAAAGCTTGAGCTTGAAAATGTCCCGCAATTTACTCTTAGTTCATTCTGGCAACAGCTCCACAATCTGGGTTAAAGTTCTATGATTCAGTTGTTTTATTTGGTGTCAACATTTCATTACAACTTATCTTCTTTACTGAGCAAAAACGGGAAGGAAGAGGTGAAAAGTCTTCTTTACTGAGCAAGAAAGGTAAGGAAGATGTGAAAGAGTTCCTACCTGCTGTGGGGAGCTGGAGAAGAGGGGCTAGAGGGCCCAACAACCTTTAATGTATCTCGATTTGCCTGCCTTGTAGTGTGGAGGTGGTTGGTTGTATACTGCTTTTTCTTTTTCAGAAATGAAGAAACATGTCTTTGTCTCATGCTCAATTTGTTGGGTGATAATTTTCCACTATTCATACCCTGAATCCTAGCAGGTGCTGTGTTCGACATGAATCCTGACAACCAAAATGTCAGAAAATACCTTAAGAATTCAACAGACGTCGATCTACACATAATCGTAGAGCAAGTTGCAATGACCTCTCTTATAAAAGGAGGCAGGGCCGGCCTTTTCTGGCATTATCAACATTCCTCCTTTGGTTAATTTGTCTATAAAAGGTGTTAACTTTGTTGGTAAAATTACAAACATAACTTTGCCCTACCATCTCTCTTTGCCTCTGCCCCGTTATCCTGTTCTATTTATTCTTCGCACTATCTATTGTTGCCCTTCTGATTGTATTACTTTCCACCACAACCATCTATCTACTGGTGACTGCCGGTTTGACTGTAGCAACCCGAGAGTTAGCTGGTGCCAACTGTTGGAGGTAAAATGAAGCCGTTACAGAATGATGGATCCAAAAGCAAGCACCGACTGAAGGAAGGAAACGATTGAGTACAGCTCAAACAAAGACACTGCCAAGAATCAGAGGCTCTGTGCACTATGAAATCTGCCCCCTGCTATTTTTTCTGAGTCTGTTCTTGCTAGCTAGGTGCTTGTAAGGTTGGTTGTTTTTCTTTTGTCTTGGTTTTTCCAAGTGGATTTGTTGTATTGTTTCGAGTGTTCTGGTGCTAAAATTTTTTGCCTTACCCAAAAAAAAAAAAAAAAACCTCGAAGCACAGAATGGCCGATGTACCATGTAAGCTGACCAATGAAAGGAATACATTGTCGGAATGTGAAGAGCATCTTCAATCATAGCCAGATTGTGTCTGAATATTCTGTGCGAATTATATTCTTGTCGTGGTTTACGACAAAGGCTGAACAGTTCTAAAACATCACGTCCACTAATAGTAGGGAAAGTTCTAGTCCATCAGCTACCTTTCTCTTGCTTGATCTCTCCTAAAGTGTACTGTTTCGAATCTTGCATATTGTTGCATTTGTTTATGTGAGGGATTGTTGGAAATGTACAAAACAAGACTCTACTACTAGGTGTTTTAGCTAGCCAAAAGTACAAAAAAAAAGAGTACACTCTTTACTTCACCTATTCATTTTTTTACCTATGCATTCAAACACTACTTTCTATTGTTGCTCTCCAATTAAACTAAATTAACTAATTTGCAAATGCGGCATCTACATAAGATGACGTAGCAAATGCCGAGCAAAAAAAAAGGTTTATTTCTCTACCATCTTTCATTCTAAGTTTATTTCTTTTGCAAATGCAATAGAATACTCAACATGATTCTAGATGACTCCGACTTTGATGATGAATTAGAGATGTTGGCGATAGCTGCTCTCGAAGAAGAGAGACTCAATAAAGAGAGATGATCGGGATGTCGTGGTTCCGTTCATGGTCATGCAGTTAGTGATCGTGATCGAGTTGAAGGCCACAATATTTTCCAACAAGCAGTTCAATCATCTAAAAAGCCAGCACAAAAAAAAAAAGGTTCAATTTATACCATACTAAAATCCCCAAATTTAAACCAATACAGCTCCTCAAAATTTACTTCATTAGCAACAAAGAAGCAAGAACAAGATGCAGGCTCAAATTTGAATTAATAAGTGGCAATTTATGAGTTGCAATAGAACAACAACAAAGTGGCAATCAACTGATGAGACAATTACCGGCCGGTACATTTTTTGGGGGGAGTGTACCCCCAACTCCAGCCCGCTTTTTCAAAAGAGTCATGCTAGGGGTACACTATTTTGGTGTACACCAAATGTACACCGTTTCTGTGGGATCCAAAATGGGCCCCACACAAATGATCGGAGTCACTCAATATTTTTAAAATATTTTTTTAAGAATCTCTGTAAAAAATTAGCTAATTCTAACATCGGTAAGGTTTCGATCGATTATTTCCCCAGTTTCCTGTCAGTAAATTGGGCACAGAATCGATTGAGTCATTACCGGTATTAAAATGAGCTAATTTTTTACAGAGGCCCTTAAAAAAGCATTTTAAGAATATTGAGCGGCTCCGATCATTTGTGTGGGACCCAAAATGGGTCCCACGGAAATGGTGTACGTTTGGTGTACACCAAAATGGTGTACCCATAGGTTTTCCCTTTTCAAAATCACCGAAAACTCCAGCTCACGCCTCACATAATGTTTTCTCTCTCTCTCTCTCTCTCTCTCTCTCTCTCTCTCTCTCTCTCTCTCTCTCTCTCTCTCTCTCCTCAACTCCCAAAACCATATGAAAGTGCCTAAATCCTAGGGTACCTATGAAAGTGCTTAAACCACTAAAACCCTATAATAGGAAAGTGCACCTTAAAATCTAAACCTTATGGTACCCTATGAAAGTGTCTAAACCTAAACCCTAGGGTACCCTATGAAAGTGCTTAAACCACTAAAACCATATAATAGGAAAGTGTTGCGACACCCCTCTAGCTAGGCTAGTCCCACATCGGCTAGCATGGGAAGTATAGGGTAATATATAAGCCTTATAAGGTGCTTGCGAGTTTAACTTGTGTTGTAAAAGTGGACGCCCGAAGCGTGGGGCTTAGGTGTCGCGTAGCATGATAGCGGTAAGACCGGATCGAATCCACATGAACCGAACATACCGTGCATGAAAGTTGACTTGAGTGTGAAGATTTTAGCCTCAAAGCGGCAAACTTGAATTTGTGATTTGGGGGTGGAATTCACTTAACTTCATGAATGACTCGAAAGAAGAAAAAGCCTATTAAAACTAAGGCAAAGTCTAAGGGATTTTAACAACCACAATTAAGGCTAAACCGTTCCTCTCTTGATAACCAGCTCGGGACATCGTCAAATGCTACCCGAACGGAAGAGTTGGAGCTTAAAATCAATTGACTAGAAAATGTGTTTAGCAAAGATAAGGGTTTTTCAATTCTTATGGCAAACGTTTAAATTGATATCGCCCTAAGTATCACACGTGCCAAGTAGAACATGCCCTTGGCTACATGAGATCAAATGGATTAACAAACCCAAACTTTGGTACATAAAATAAACCCTGTCTCTTTGATCAACAAGAAAATTATGCTTTTTAACGAGAAGAATGGATTAAACCTAAGTCATGGAGTGTTAATCACCCCATGACCAAGCCTATAAAGAACTACTCACACATAGTAATGGAAAACATGACTAGAAATGTAAAGGAAATAAAGGACATGACAAATGTGAAAATAAACTAGATTTATAGAAGGATCTAACTACGGGGGACAACTTTAATACACGAGAAATTAACTGAAACTAAAGACTTACTAGAGTTCTTGAAGAAATAAAACCTAAAAGCTTGAACAACAATGGAGGAGAGAGAAGAAAGCTAAATGACTTAAAGTAAATCTAACTAAAGTGAAGGAGAGGAGAAGAGAGAGAGGTAGGGAGGAGATATGTACAAAACACCTTACTCTCTCTCTCTCAAAATATCCTAAAAGCAACATAAAGTAAAACTTTTCATAAGTGGAAAGTCTGGAAAGTAGAACAAAAATGCAAGTAAATGAGCTTGGGTCGTCCCAAACTTGAGGATATTACTGATTTTGCGCGAGTTGTGTTTTTCAACTCAAAAGTGTCTGTTGAGCAAACTAGCTGATCTGGGTCGACCTAAACTTAAGGTGGGTCGACCCAAAAGTGTATGTTTCCCTTCTAAGGAAAAATGGGTCGACCCAAACTCTTTTCCGGCAGATTTTTTATCCAACTTTGTGGGCACGCTCGGCTTCGTCCAAACTCGAAATGCGGCGATTCTTGAACCGTTGGAAAGCTCTATGAGTCTACTTTCAAACCCAATTGACCTCATCTTCATGGCCTTTGTATTCTTGAGAGAAATGAGCCTTCTCCGATCAGTGTGTTGGATTTCCTCAAGGCTCATAGCTCTATATTTCTTGTTCCTTTGTTTCAGGCCTTCCTTGAACCTTCCAAAGCTCCTTGAATCGACTTCTAAGCTTCGGCGACTGTCCTCCACGGCATTGTGGGACCTTGGGTACTTTCGGATATAGCCGGGGATTATTTGGAGCTTTGGACACACCTTATAGGTTTGATTTTCTGAAACTCATGAAAAACACAACTCGCGCAAAATCAGTTGTATCGAAGCACAAAATGCATGTGTGTGTGATCAAAACGAGCGAAATAAGCCCGGATATATACAACATTGGGGGCTTATCTCCGGGCTTATCATAAGGCTTGGCCCACTAGCTATTGTCAACTTGAGGTTAACCTTTTGAGCCACGTGGTTAGGCTAAGAGTTAGTAGGTCAGCTGGGGCGGGTCGTTACAGGTGGTATCAGAGCCGACACCAACTAGAAGTGTGATGAACCCCTAATATTGTACCTATCCGGGCTCATCTATCTAGTTTAGAGCACACACACACGCGTTTTAGCGCTTGATATGATTGATGTTGCGCAAGACGTGCTTTTTGTAGTTTCAGGTGAAAATCACGGAATAAGGCGCATTTAGAGTATATTGGGAAGCGTCCCAAGTATCCGAGGGCCAAGAGCTCCATGGCATTCCACCATCGAGCCTCGAGAGCTAAGACACGAAGATTTGGCTATGGCTCGGGAAGTTCAAAGGTCACAAGATCAAGCCGGAAGACAGGGGGTGACCAAAACATGAAGGATCAAGCAAAAAATGGGAAGGGTATCGATACCCCACTCCTTGGTATCGATACCAAAATGCTCAATTTGGTGCCAAAAAAATCCAGCACATTGGGTATCGATACCCATGCCTCTGGTATCGATACCAGATTGTTACGTTTGAAGAATTGAAGCTAGGTATCGATACCCACTTCATTGGTATCGATACCCACTTCATTGGTGTCGATACCAAATGGCCTAGTCAGCCTTTTTGAGCAACTTTATTACTTTCCACTTATGGAAACTTACACCTTTAGTTGCTTTTAGGATATTTTGTGAGAGAGAAAGTGTGTTTGTATATATCTCTCCCTCCTCTTTCTGTCTTCTCTCTCCTTCATTATCTACCTTAGTCTACTTTTAGTGTATTTTGCTCTCTTCTCTCTCCTCCATTGTTGAAGGAGATTGAAGCTTTTATTTCTTCAAGAACCCATGTAAGCTTTCTTAGTTGGTTAATTTCTCAAGGTTTAAAGTTGTTGCTACTAATTGGATCTCTCTATTAATCTAGTTTATTTGCATTTCTTTTGGTTAAATCTTAGTTCCCATTTTCTAGTCTTCTCTCTTAAAATCTCACTTAAATAGTTGTGTTTGGTTAATTTCCTTAGGTTTAAAGTTGTTAGTACTTAGATCATTCTATAAATCAAGTTTATTTTGGCATTTGTCATGTTCTTTATTTCCTTCAAATTTCTAGTTAAGTTCTTGATAAGCCCCTAATGTTGTATATATCCGGGCTTATCTCGCTCGTTAAGATCACACACACGTGCATTTTGTGCCTTTAAACAATTGATTTTGCGCGAGTTGTGTTTTTGATGAGTTTCAGGAAATCGGAGCTAAAAGGGCGTGTCCAAAGCTCCAAATAATCCCCGGATGTATCCGGAAAGTACCCAAGGTCCCTCAACACCGTAGAGGACAATCATCGAAGCTTAAAAGTCGACTCAATGAGCTTTGGAAGGTTCAAGGAAGGCCCGAAATAAAGGAACAAGAAATCTGGAGCTATGAGACTCGAGGAAATCCGCCACACTGGTAGGAAAAGGCTCATTTCTCTCAAGATACAAAGGCCATGAAGATGAGGTCAATTGGGTTTGAAAGTAGACTCATAGAGCTTTCCAACGGTTCAAGAAACACCGCATTCCGAGTTCGGACGAAGCCGGGGCGTGCCCGCGAAGTTGGTTCAAAAATCTGCCTGAAACAAGTCTGGGTCGACCCAAACATAATCTGGGTCGACCCAAATAGAATCTGGGTCGACCCAAAAGTGCTTCGTCCAGTTTTTTTGGCCACCTTTCAGACTTTCCTTTTATGGCAATTTTCACCTTTATGGCACCTTTTTGGGATATTTTGAGAGAGAGAAAGATGAACCTTGTATATATCTCTCCTCTCTCTTCCTCTCTCTCCTCTCATTCACTTTATGCTTTAGTCTATTTTTAGTAAATTTCTCTCTTCTCTCTTCTCTCTCCTCCATTGTTGTGGAGGATTTGGAGCTTTATTTTCTCAAGAACACTTCCAAGTTTAGCTTGTACTTCATTTCCTAGTTTATTAATAGTGCTTGTAATTCTCGGATCTACTTATAAATCAAGTTTGTTTTAGTTTTCGTCAGTTAAATCTTGTCTCTCCTCTTTTAGTCTTTTCCTATGAAAACTCAAGTAAGTAGTGGTTGTGTGTGATTTCTCCAAGGTTTAAAGAGGTAGGCAAGCTTAGGAACTCTACTAAAAATCAGTTTATAGCATCACTTGTCATGTTCTTTATTTCCTTTATCAAAATAGTCAAGTACTTTAGTATGTTGAGTGAGTAGTTTACGTAGGCTTGGTCTTGGGGTGATTAACACCCCGTGACACCGGTTGATTCGCTCTACTCGCCATGTTGTACACATTGTTTGTTTAGCAAAGAGTTAGGATTAATTTTACGTACCAAAGACCGGGTTTGTTAACCTCTTTGATCACACGTAGCCAAGGGTTTATCTACTTGACACGTGTGATGCTTAGGGCGATGTCAACTCGGCCGTTTGCCAAATGAACCGAAAATTCCTAGTCTTTGCTAAACACCATTTCTAGTTTAAATGAGTTTAAGTATCAAATCTTCCGTTCGGAGATGTTTAACGACTTCTCCGAGCCCGTTATCGTAGAGGAGAATGAATCGACCCGAGTCATGGGCGTTGAAATCCCCTAGACCTTGCCTTAGTTTAATTTAGTTTTAAATCAAATACCAAGTCATTTTCGAAGTCGAGAGAATTCCACCCCAAATCACAAGTCAAAGTTTGCCGCTTCAAGGCTAAAAACCATCACGCGCAAGACAAATTTCACGTTCGGTTCCTTCGGTCTCTATGGATCCGATCCGGTCTTACCGGTAACTTGCTAACTCCGACACTAGCCCTACGATTTGGGCACGCTATTAAATAACAAAGTACAGAGCAAAGCAGTTCTCTAGCATGTTGATCGAGTAGTTTACGTAGGCTTGGTCTTGGGGTGATTAACACCCTGTGACTCCGGTTGATTCGCTCTCCTCGTCATGTTGTACACATCGTTTGTTTAGCAAAGAGTTACGATTAATTTTACGTACCAAAGACCGGGTTTGTTAACCTCTTTGATCACACGTAGCCAAGGGTTTATCTACTTGGCACGTATGATGCTTAGGGCGGCGATGTCAACTCGGCCGTTTGCCAATTGAACCGAAAATTCCTAGTCTTTGCTAAACACCATTTCTAGTTTAAATGAGTTTAAGTATCAAATCTTCCGTTCGGAGAGGTTAACGACTTCTCCGAGCCAGTTATTTTAGAGGAGAATGAATCGACCCGAGTCATGGGCGTTGAAACCCCTAGACCTTGCCTTAGTTTAATTTAGTCTTTTCAATCAATTCCAAGTCATTCTCGAAGTCGAGAGAATTCCACCCCAAATCACAAGTCAAAGTTTGCCGCTTTAAGGCTAAAACCATCACGCGCAAGGCAAGTTTCACATTCGGTCTCTGAGGAGTCGATCCGGTCTTACCGGTAAATTGCTAACTCCGACATTAGCCCTACGCTTTGGGCACGCCACTAAATAACAAAGTTGGGAGCAAAGCAAAGTGTGAGGCGGGTCTCGCATGGAGACGTGCTCGGGTCGGCCCAGCAAGGGAGGAGCTTGAGGTGGTTGTCGTGCTTGGGTGGGTCCCACCTGAGAGAGGAGCATTAGGAGTTTGTCGTGCTTAAGCGGGTCTTATCTCACATCTCTTGGTGGGTGGAAGTAATGGACCACGGGGTGGAACGAGGACGTTGCATCCTAAGGTGGAGAGATTGTGACACCTTTCTTGCTAGGCTAGTCCCACATCTGCTAGCATGGGAAGTATGGGTTAATATATAAGGCTTGGCCCACTAGCTACTGTCAACTTGAGGTTAACCTTTTGATCCACTTGGTTAGGCTAAGAGTTAGGTTAGCTGGGGCGGGTCATTACAAGTGCACCTTAAATCTAAACCCGAAAAAAGAGTGACTTACCTAAATGATAATTAAAAAAAGTGACTTGGCCTTAATGGTCATCAGATGCCTCTTTTTTACACCTAGAGGTAAAAATCTGTCAACTGATTCAACAGTTAATAGTAATCCAAACAAATTAAACACTCACTTCCCCGTTTGGATGCCGAGTTTGATTTTCAAGTGGATTTGTAATGAGGGTGGGTCCACCTCTTAAGAATGGTGGATTCGTATATGAGGTGTTTGGATGGTTTTTTGAGGAGGGGGATTTGGAGGGTGGATATGATAGGATAAGAAGGAAATGACTGAATTGCCCCTAGTTTATTAAGTTAATTGACAAAATAGATTAATTTCATTATAATTAGAATAATGAAATAATAATTAGAATAAAATATACAATAAATACATAAATATATTTAAACTATATTAGATATTAAAAAAGTAATTGCTTGCGGCCTTGAATTGCGTTGTAATTTAGGATGCCCAAAGCATAGGGCTAGGTATCGCATAGCATGATCATCGGTAAGACCGGATCGAATCCACAGGGACCGAATGCATCTTGCGTAAACTTGACTTGCGAATGATGTTTTTAGCCTTGAAGCGGCCA
Organism: Gaultheria prostrata; assembly: GCA_036023075.1. NCBI lineage: Eukaryota > Viridiplantae > Streptophyta > Magnoliopsida > Ericales > Ericaceae > Gaultheria > Gaultheria prostrata. The sequence continues at coordinate 61,262 of JAXBDA010000183.1, read as the reverse complement.
ACTAAATTGTGATTTGATTGGTCGAATTCTCTTAACTTCGAGAAAGACTTGGAAGATTTAAAAGACTGATTAAAACTATGGCAAAGTCTAGGGGATTTTAACAACCACAACTAAGGCTAATCCGTTCCTCTCTTGATAACCAGCTTGGGACATCGTTAAATGCTCCCGAACGAAAGATTTGGAGCTTAAAATCAATTGACTGGAAAAGGTGTTTAACAAAGATTAGGGTTTTTCGATTCATTTGGCAAACGTTTAAATTGACATCGCCCTAAGCATCACACATGCCAAGTAGAATAAACCCTTGGCTACGTGAGATCAAATAGATTAACAAATCCCAACTTTGCTACATAAAATAAACCCTAACTCTTTGATCAACAAGAAATGTGTGCTTTTTAACGAGAAAAATAGATTAAACCCAAGTCATCACCCCATGACCAAGCCCATTTAAACTACTCACATACCATATTGGCAAATAAGACTAGAAATGTAAAGGAAATAAAGAACATGACACAAGAGAAAATAAACTATATTTCATAGAAGATCTACGTATGAGTTACAAACTACGAGAAATTAACGGGAAATGAAAGCTTACATGCATTCTTGAAGAAATAAAGCTTGGAATCTATGGAGGAAATACTAAAAGTAGAATAAGATCTAAGGAGGAAAAAAGAGTGAGAGGGATAGAGGTAGCTATTTATACACGAGCACCTTTTCCCTACAAAATATCCTAAAAATATGCCAAATATGGAATACTTTCCACAAAAGGAAAGAATTAAAATAGATCAAAAGTTGCCCGGAACAAGCCTATATCGATACACTTTAACATGTGTATCAATACAAATCAAACAAAAATCCCCCATAGTGAAAGTGTATCGATAGAGGTTAGTCTGTTCAGCTTGGTGATCAAAAGGTATTGATACCTGTGTTAATAGGTATCAATACATGTTGCTTTTCTTTGTTTGCCACCTCTTGGCCTTGTGTGCTACATGACCTCTTTCAAAACACTTTCAAACATCATGCAAGCTTCGGGAAGGGTAGCAATTGGTCTCATGGACGCTTCGATACCTCTGGGTACTTCCGGATACTCCTGGGAATTATTTCGAGCTTCTGGACACGCCTTGGCCTTACGGCTTGATCTTGTGACCTCTAGGCTTCCTGAGCTCTAGCCAAATCTTCATTTCTTGGCTCGTGAGACTCGATGGTGGGTGCCGTGTGGTTCTTGGTCTTTGGATTATCGGGATGCGTCCCGAAACGCTTCAAACGCGCATTATTCCATTGTTTTTCCTGAAACTAACAAAAACATCCCAATGCGCAATATCAAACTATTTCAAATGGTTTAAGCGCGGAAGTGTGTGCACAACGAGAGAGATAAGCCCGGATATATACAACATTTGAGGCTTATCAATAATATTTCTGAAAAAAAATTCAAAAAATAATTAGAAAGTGAATGTTAGAAAGCAATTATAAAGTAAATACATAAGTTAAATACTTCACAAATCCAAAATGAGTGGGCCATCAACATTTTCGAAATGGGTAGCCCAAAATGAGTGGGCCACTGGGCCTATAAGATGACCGGCTGTCCGACAGGTGATTTTCCTTTGTTCCGTTCGTATTTTGGCAAGAAACGCTATTGTTGGCGAGTCCAGACGTAATCTCTCTCTCTCTCTCTACAAGTGAAAACGAGGTGGATTTAGAGGGGTAAAACAGACCCAAAACACTCGGATTTGTTAACGACAAAGGTACCACCAATCGTTGGTATATCTAGATTTGTTGTGTCCCCTGGAGAACAAATCACCCCGCTTCACAAATCTGGTGCATATCCGGCATCCAAAGGAACCTTAAATGTTTTGTCCGTATTATATCACAAGGAAACTAAATAACTAAATAGATGTCAACTTGCAAGACTCAAAAAATGGTATGAAAACCTTTAAAATTGCAGTACCTTTCGAGAGCTTGGGACACTAGGGACAAGTGTGAAGCTAGGGTTCCATTGGTTTGATTAAGTAAACACAAATAGGAATCCCATTTGATTCATAGAATTACCATTTTAGCTCACCCGTTCTTAACATCCAGTTAACACAAACAAAAGGCATAAGGTTTTGATTATTTACAAAAACTATTTTTTGAAATATTGATTCAGTCAATGGGCATCAGAAGGAATGTTCAGCGGCATCAGAGGCGGAAGGTTTTGTTGACAACAAGCAAGTGACAGATCATTGGCATCATGAAGACCTTCTCTCATCGAAGCAACGGTTGGTCGGCGGGAAGAGTGGATTGAAATAGAAAGATCTGAAGGGGCCGAGAGAAATAGGCATGGAAAAAAGATGTGGAGAAGAGAGGTGAGAAAGAAGGGAAAAGGGTTTTTGGCGCAAAAGAGCTGAGTGGGGTGAATTGTCCGTCTATAGAGGGATATGAACTTGCCTCGAGTAGCCAGCCAAAATGAGGGAAAGCAGAATGACTAGGGTAGTTAAGAGTCTGTTGGAACATAACAATGTGCTATAGGCTAGCTATAACTGCCATAAACTTGTTAGGTTAAATGCGGAGTTATGAAATACATTATTAGAACTAGTTTTATACTTGTTAGAGGATAATATTATTGACTTACTTACAAGTAAAGAAAATGGTAAAACCGCCCTGAGTAGGATACTAAGGCTCCGTTTGTTTCAGGCGGAAAACGTTTTCTAGGAAATCATTTTCCATGGAAAACAATTTCCGGCGTTTGGAACAATAGAAAATAAAATTCAATAGAAAACATTTTCCTTGGTCAACTAAAAATGATGGAAAACATAGCCAATTGAGGGGGAAAACGATTTCCCCTTTTGAAAGCCAGAAAACAATTTCCGGAGAGTGTACTCTGTTTCTGCAATCCCTCCCGATCAATATGACCACTGTCACTCACTCAGTCACTCTCTCTCTACATTATCAGCTATTCTCTCTCTCTCTCTCTCTCTCTCTCTCCAAGGCCTACTGCACTTCTCGTCATCTTGTTCCTCTGCTACAACAATTTTTTGCCGACATCGAGCGCCACAGCCGCCGATGAGGATGGCTAAGGAATTGAATTGGATGGGTTAATTTTCACGATATACTCGTATACACTATATATATCTTATATGTATATCGATCTAAACTAGTTTCTCTACATGATTAACTTAATCGGTGAATGGGAAGCAAACATTCTCTCTCTCGTCTCCCATCAGGCAATCAACTATGTAGTTTTATCCAACCCCATTCACCGACTAAACTATATATACACGATATATCTGTATATCTAATAGTATGTGTAAATCTATTTAGTATGTGTATATCTATTTATACATCTATCTAATCTAAATCAATATTTTTTAACACAGATTGGTGTTTTTTTGTTTCAATCATCAACCAATTTTGGGACTTTGGATTCCGATTCCCCAATTTTATTAGGAATTTCAATTTTCGGTTCAAATTTGAATGTATTGGGGCAGTATTTTTTGATTTGTTGAGCAGTTTTTTTCCCCTGTTTAGAACGGATTTGTTAAGCTAGCTATTTTTATGGGAAGATGTTGGTAATTTTTATGATATTGGTTTTCCTTGTCAACCAAACGATAGAAAATGTTTTCTAGAAAAGATTTTCATCTCACAACCAAATATCATAAAACGTTTTATTTTCTAGAAAAGGTTTTCTATAGAAAAGGTTTTCCAGAAACTGTTTTCCGCCCGAAACAAACGGAGCCTAATTATGTTAATACAAAGAAATGAATTGTAAACCTAATAAATTAAATGATTAATCTAGTATGTACAAAGGTGACCTTTGTAAAATTTAGGAAAGTAAATGACTAATATATCCTTTAAAATATGGAAATGACATATTTAGCTAATTACAAACTAGTAATATGAATAGGTGCTTGATAGACATTTCTTAATATTGAAATGTTACTTTACCAATAATAACTCTAAAATGACAACTTATATTAACTTATAAATACCTTACAATATAAACTATAGACTTTTATTGCTGTAAGGTAAATATGAAATATCATATAATTAAGGAAAAATTTCAAAAAAACCCCCAAACTTTGACCTCAATGTCTCAAGCACCCCTGAACTTCAACAAACTTCAATTGCACTCCCAAACTATCACTCTGTTGATCAAATAGACCCCCACCTTCCAAATTCGTTAATTTGCTAACGGAAATTTCTGATGTGGACTACAGGTTCTGTTAAAATCAATACTGGGTCTTTCTCTCTCTCTCTCTCTCTCTCTCTCTCCCCTTCGTTCTTCCTCCACTGCTAATAGGATTCTAAAATGGACAAGCTCCCAATAGAGTTTAAAATCACCATGGATTACCATGACCACAACCACCATTTCCTCTCTCCCCTCAAAATTGATACATTGACACCAATCCTCTTTCCATGGCGTTTCCCTCATCCGGCCCACCAAAGCGGCTGCGGCCCAACACAACCACCTATACATCTCCAATCCTTCAAGTTCGATCCCATGCGGATATGCTTTCATTTCTGCAGTTACAAGCTTAGAAAATACCCACCTGTCCAGGTGACACCTAATGCACCCCTTATACGCTGGCAAATACCCATTGTCCTCCGCCACTGCTCCAGCAACTCCCCGAGCTCCCGAACGTCTAACGGCGGCATCGATTTCACCTGCATCTTCTTCAAATCAGGGGACTCGAAAGAGGCGTCAAAATCGAAAATTTCATCGAAATCAATTTTGTCCGCCAATTGTTCGACTAAAGTACTCAACGGAAGTGGCAAGGATGAAATGGGAGGTAATCGGTTTAAAGAGAAGGGAAGAGAGGGACAACGTGATGTAGATGTTGTGCTCTCAGTGTAATCACGCAAATATATGAGTGGAAACTTTGTCAATTGTTATTAACCGAACAAACAACAATTACATGAAAACCTCTCTCAACTCTATCGGTTCAATATGTTCTCCCTATTTTTCCACACATCTCTCCATTCCTACACATACATGTTTACATATACAGGAAATGTAAAACAAATGTCCAAAACCATTTAACGCCGAACCAGGTGAGAATCAAATCGCCGAAATCCGGCACCCAAAATCTCAGTCGTTAGTGGCTAAGATCTTCGACTTTGGGAATGGGTCACTCTCAATTGGGACCCCTCTCTTCAATGGGTAAAATCTAACAGGAGTGAGAGGAGAGAGAGAAGAATAAGTGGGTTGGGAATTTGAAGGGAGGGAGGAAAATAAATGTGAAGTTATAGGGCTGGGAATTGAGTTGGGAATCTGTGGGTTTTGTTGTGTTTGATGATTGGGTTGTGGGTTTTGCAGATTTAAAGAAGTGGAAGAAGAGGATGGAATGGAGGTGAGGTTCTTCTGTGTGTGTGAGAGAGGGAAAAAGCACCATAATTAAGCCATGTCACTACCCTCTAACGGTTCTCTCCATCATTAACGTCCAAGTCAGAAGTTTCCGTTACCAAATTAACGAATTTGGACGGTGGGGGTCTATTTGATCAACGGAGTGATAGTTTGGGAGTGCAATTGAAGTTTGTTGAAGTTCAGGGGTGCTTGAGACATTGAGGTCAAAGTTTGGGGTTTTTTTTGAAATTTTCCCTATAATTAAATAGTAGTATCCTATGAAATAGTTATTTTACTATCGTAAATCTTTATGAAATTACCGTTTTACACTAGTTAATAAAACATAGTTTTACCCTTAAACACTAATTCTTTAACAAACCACATCACCCTGTACTTAACCAAAATTACCACTTTACCCTTGTATTGACAAATTATGAAATAGCCCCTACACTTTACTAAATTACATAATTACCTCTATAGTTGTTAAACTACTAACTCGATCCTAGGTTTACAAAATAGCACTTCAATCCTCGAAGGATTAAAAAATTATTGAATGAACCTATATCCTAAATCATTAGTTAACCCAAAAGTCACAAGGACAAATCCAAAACTCTTTTATGTATTTCATTCGCTTTATGATTGTTGATATTGAACTACCTTATGATTATCCAACTGTGAATCATGATGAGACTGTTGAAATGATAGAATGAGGGGTTGTTCTACAATGGATTTTATGAAGATTTGATAAAATCATATCCTTGATTTTATCCATTCTGCAAAAGATTTCATAAAATCTTCCATTTGTACATTTATTTCAAGGGTATGATTTTTTAAATGTAAAAATGGGAGATTTTATGAAATCTTTTGCAGAATGGATAAAAGGATATGATTTTATCAAATTTTCATAAAATCCATTGTAGAACAACCCCTGAACCTAGGTTCATGGGGTGGTATATGATTAGAGGAATAGATAAACGATGTTAAGTTAACAGAAAATTGGAGAAGTGTTGAGATGGCGAAGTAGTGGATTGTGGTTATGAGCCATGGCTATGGAAAGAGTTACCAAACGGCCCCTGTATGATGGAGGTTACCAAACGGATCTTGGTCAACATTAGGTTACCACACTGGCCTAAGAGTGCAAATTGTGCTAATAGAGGCTCAGTGTCTATTGTGTCCGAACCATAATTATTTCATGCCATGGTAAGCTCTACATGACTATATTTCCCCTTGTTATGGTCATAGGTGAATCCATGCTAAGTAGATTGCTTAGGTGTATTCACTTAGGATCCCAGTGTACGACAAACAAGAGTGAGTGATCGCATTGGACATGTCATAGTTAGTGGTTGTGGGATGAAAGGAACTTATACGGAAAAAAAAAACCCTTAGAATTCATTTAAGTTAACGACTAGTAAAGAACTTGATGATGCGTTACTTTATGACATGCTTAATTTACTTGGAAAGTAAGGGTAAAAAGGGTAGGGAAAGTATCTATTAAGTCTCAACCACTCATGATGCTATGGCGCTAGCATTTCATGTCGGGTATCGAGGAAGGTACCTTCAACCAGAGTCATTACTGGCCCGATGACATTCTAGCTCCAGAGGGTGAGGTGGTTGAGTCATAGATGTCAAGCTATTTAATTTTAAGTAATGTTATTTAAAATTCTCATAAGTGTAATAAGTGTAATCACATTCGACAAACTCTCCAATCATCAACGTTGTGAGACTATGCTAAATTTATTTCAATTATGTAAGACTTTCGCTGTTTAACTCTGTTATTAGTTAACTTGTGCTGTTTAACTCTGTTATTAGTTAACCCTAATTTGTCTTAAATATATAAAATTATTTTGAAAAAAATTTAATTAACCTGTCTGAAAAATTTGGGTTTTACTGTATGAGTTGTATTAAATAAATTTCTTGTCATCAACAAAAGTGAAAATTGTGTATTTAATTATGTAATTCCTTAATGACTAATCCATCTTAGCTAATAAACTACTAATACAAATACAAAAAATTTCGAGATGCTAATACTATTAAACTAGAAAAGCTATAATCTACTCTAACAAGTTATCGAAACGGACCCGAGTTTGGGTGGGTCGTCGTCCTCGTTATCATCGTAAGTTAATACTCCATCTGGGCAGGGCGGGTGGCGGTGGAGGCTTTGTTTTGAATTTTGGATTGTACTAATACAAATGAGATAAGAGATCATCACTATCAGCCATCAGGGCTTGGGTCCGTTGGTAGCAGATTAGGAGGAGGAGGAGTCTGTCAGTCTGATTTGTTTGGAGGCGTAGGGGCGAGCGATGGTGGTGTTGTTAACACTCCTTTTTGGGTTTTTAGTTGGGGCGTTGACAATTATTGCGGTTGAAGTTGCAGCACTTGTACTAGTGATTCGCCATTTAAATCGAAGAGTCCAAAAGAACGAAGAAGAAGAAAAAGAAGCACAATCTGCTCCAGGAATCTCTCAATTCGACGACTCCTTCCTTACCTCCTCTTATTACAACAAGGAGGTCAGTCAGATCCATCCACCTTTCTTCTTTCGTTCTATCCTTTCTATTACCGTTTGCTTATTTGTAGGCGACAGACATGACGTAATTACGCAATTGAAGGACTTCTCGTCATAGTTCTACCGAGCTTGTATAGCTCATTTTAATTTTATATACGTCGTGATTATGATATTTCTCCGACCAATAATACTAGGCTCTCAGATATTTCTGGAAAGTCTTAGGGTTCAAGTCTCTTGTGGTTGTATTTGTTCCCTGTGGGCATTTTCTTTCTCTTCTTTTTCTTGGCAGACATGGTTCTTCTTCCCCTGCGTAGATGTTTGAATGTCGACGTGCAAGGAAGGGTCACACTGAGGGAGGGCGTGCGTTGGATAGCAATTAGGATATCCCAATGGCTTAACCAAAAATGGATAACCAAAATTTGCCACATCAAATTTTGGTTATCCATTTAAGGGGTTTTTAAGCTTAGCAATGTTGAGGTCCAAAATGACATGATCAAAATGAGTTGGCAAAAATTCAAATCCAAGGTCAGCTTTTTTCTTCTTGATGGTCTATATTGAATGGCATTCTAGTAAAATAAGTGAAAGTGGAGAGCATTTGTTAAAATCCATAAAGTGACAAACATTGTGAAAGTGGAGAGTGAGTTTCACCTACCAATAAAGCATTTGCTTTATGGAGAGTGAGTTTCAAATAACAAAAAGCATATGAATTAACTTTTGTGAGTAAGACACACTATTTTTGGTTATTGAGATAAATGTTGTTGACTTCGGTTACCGAAAGGCTCAAATTTGGTTATTTGTTAAGAGGTTGCTAAGTTTAGTTATTCCATGGTAAGCCATTTTTGAGGCCAATATTGCTAACTTTGTAATTTTTTTGCTTTCGGTTATGTCATTGGGGATAACCTTGTACTCCTGATAGCTTAAGCTTTTTGTGACAGTTAATGGTATACACTATACAGGTTGAGGGTCTATTGTCCCTTCTCACGATGCATGCTTGCTTTCTTCTTCTTCTTCTTCTTTTTTTTTTTTTGTTTTTTTTGTTTTTGGGGTGCAACGGAAGTTTCTCAAGATGCTTTCAAATGCATAGGTTGGGGCATGGTGAGGCTTTGTTTTAATGAAGGTTGAGTCTAAAAAATGTTTAAATGAAGTCCTATAATTAGATAAAAACAAAGTCCTAAAATGAAGTAGCATTGGTGGGTAGAGATGTTTCCTTCCCTTGGAGGGCTACGCTGGGTTTGTGCTTGTGACCTTAGATTGTGTCGTAGAGAGTGTCGCCCCTAGCGTAGGGCTAGGTATCGTAGCATAATAAACGGTAAGACCGGATCGAATCCACAGGGACCGAAAGCACCCGGCGTGGAACTTGACTTGTGAATGAGGTTTTTAGCCTTGAAGCGGCCAACTTAAGTTGTGATTTGAGAGTGGGATTCACTTAACTTCGTGAAGTCTTGGAAGATGAAAAAGAATGATTAAAACTATGGCAAAGTCTAGGGGGTTTAACCACCACGACTAAGGTTAATCCGTTCCTCTCTTGATAACCGGCTCATGACATTGTCAAATGCTCCCTAACGGAAGATTTAGAGCTTAAAACCATTTGGCTAGAAAAGGTGTTTAGCAAAGATTAGGGTTTCTCGATTCATTTGGCAAACATTTAAATTGACATCGCCCTAAGCATCACACATGCCAAGTAGAATAAACCCTTGGCTACGTGAGATCAAATGGATTAACAAACTCAAACTTTGGTACATAAAATAAACCTTAACTCTTTGATCAACAAGAAATGTATGCTTTTTTTATGAGAAGAATGGATCAAACCCAAGTCATGGAGTGTTAATCACCCCATGACCCAGCCTTATTAAACTACTCACACACCATGATGGAAGACATGACTAGAAAGATAAAGGAAATAAAGAACATGACAAATGTGAAAATAAAATTGATTTATAGAAGGATCTTAGTAGTAGTTACAACTTTAAACCTTAGGGAAATTAAACAAACGTAAGGACTTACATGAGTTTTGGAGGAGAGAGAAAGCTTACAACTATGGAGGAAAATTACTTAAAGTGAAAAACTAGATCTAAGGAGGAAGAAGAAGAAGAGAGAGGTAGTGGGGATATTTATACAAAGCCCACTAACCCCCACAAAATATCCCCAAAACTTATTATTAATGGAATATTTTCCGTAAAAGGAAAGAAATAAAGTAGCTTAAAATCTGCCATAATGGCCTAGGTATTGATACTACTCCCTCCGTCCCCATTTTATGGTCCCTTTTGGGGATTCCAACTAAATAAGGGAACACAATCATTGCACTTTTAAAAATCTACTTTTCTCATTTTACCCTTCAATCATTACATTTTCTTACTTTTTTAGTAGTACTAGTTTCAAAAGGAGGGTAAAAAAGAGAATTCATTACCTATTGCCCATTTAGTTTTGAAATGGGACAATTTTTTTGGGACAACAAAAAGTGCAAACTGGGACCATAAAATGGGGACGGAGGGAGTAGTATTGATACTGGCTGGTCTGTTCAGCAAGAACCAAAAGGTATTGAGACCAGTATTGATACAATATTGATAGGTATCAATACTGGCTAGTCTTTAAGGTTGCCTCTTCTTTCCTTGGTCACCCCTTGCCCTTGTGTGCTTCAGCACTTCTTCCAAAGCACTTCAAAACATCGTGCAAGCTTTGGGAAGGGTGACTCTTGGTCTCGTGGACGCTTGGATACTCCCGGATTCCACCGGGAGTCTTTGTAAGCCTTGAACACGCCCATTTAAGAGAGTTTTACCTAAAATCATACTAAAACACACCAATGTGCAATATCAAACAATTCAAAGGTTTAACATGCGAAAGTGTGCAAACGAGAGAGATAAGCGTGGATATATACAACATTTGGGGCTTATCAGTTTGAAGCCCCTTCTTCCCTGTTCAAGTAAGGTCGTTTGAATCCCCTTCTTAGGTGTTGTTTTTTAGGGGGACTGTCTCATGGAAGACTTCTTACTGTTTGTAATTTCATTATGAGGAAACAAGTCTATTTCAATTGGTGTTGCACATGCAAAGTGGACTGGCTCCTTGTGCATTTTTCATGGGGGGAGCCTTGGAGGGCCTTGGTCTTTATCTGTTTAGTTGAGATGCGATGTGGCTTTTTTGTTGTTGTTGTGTGATGGAACTTCTTTTAGCCGGGAAAGGGCTAGAATTGGGGAGAGGAAGCAAAAGGCATGTTGATTCAGGCTCGTTGCATTAATGTAGACTATATTGTAGGAATGTTATTGGATGTCGTTTGTGATAATATTGACGACCCAGAGAAAGAGCCGTGGTGGCTGCAAGTTTTATCAACTGAATAGAACAACATAACGCTATCATAAAATCACCTTAACGAAGGAAGTAAAGGACGAATACTCTTAAGTTCAAGGAAAATAGAATATACCCTTAACAATCCTCTCAAAGTTGACTTCTTGTTGTAGAAAGCTTCGAGGGTTTTCCAAGTAGAAAGAAAACTGCAAATGATAGGAGACTTGACGAAGAAGTCAGCCAGTTGCATACACAATGACGTGCAAAATGACCATTAATGCATTTTGTGCGCTCATGGAAGACATAATTTTTTTTTGCAAATGACCATTAATGCATTTTGTGTGCTCATGGAAGACAGAATTTTTTGCAATCAGAATTGCACTCTTGTTATCACAATGCACAAGAGTGGGAGCAGCATGAAACTCCAAGATGACTGAGTAATTGGCGCAACCAACTATTTCTGTGGTGATGGTAGTAGTATCAAATATGAACGAGCAACGATAGTTTGCTTTTTAGTCTTCCAATAAAAGCACAAAAGCCAGTAGTAAACTTCCAATCTATCTCATGGCCAGCCTAGTCAGCATCAGAGAAAAGGTGGAGGGCAACAATAAACATTGATGCAGAAAACCTTGAAGGTAATTCAAACAGCTTCCAGTGACCACTAGTTGAGGAGGAGACAGATGGACTCGCAATATGAACGGCGTATCTGACATTTTAAGGGCAAGTTAAACATGAATGCCATCAAGGTGCAAATATGATTCACGATTGGAAAACAGAACACGGCAATTATAAGAATAGTGTCCATTAAGTTTGAGAGGCATCTCATGTAGCTGCATAACTGTCAACCTAGCTTGCTCAATAATGTCAGCAACATATTTAGACTGAGAAAGAAAATATCCCTGAGAAGAAGGCAATTTAATACCCAAGAGACCCTTCATCTCTTACGGTTGATGCTACCGAGTTTTGAAACTAGAAGTACCTTCAGAGTTGTCTGAGTAGTAATCATGTTATCAACATATAGGAGAAGAATAATATTGTTGACTTATGAAGCATCGACCCTCTAGTCACACTATTGATGAGTAAGTTTGGGGTGTTGTTCTCATTTGCACCTTTCAATGTATTCGGGTGGCGCCTTTTAGTGCCGTTTTGATATATGTGATGCATCTTACATATAACAAAAAGACCATATTTGTGTTTGAATTATAGTGCAAAAAAACTTCAAGATGTAAAATTGCATTATTTACTTTGCTATATTTCCATTTTCATGAAGTTCTTCTCATGGAAATGAGTTGGGTATATCTCAGGGTGCAGTTTGGGTTTTAGAAGCTGAAAAGGTTCCAAAGTCATGGACCATAGACAAAGTACCAAGAGATCAAAAGCGGAAGAAAGATATCTTCGAGGTCACCCCAGTCCGAAAAAATGCAAAAGTCAAGGATCACTCACTTATTTTAACAGAATCTGATGGCTCTCACAGAGAAATTCAGCTAAAGGGTTGCTCAATAGCAGCCGTTTCTGCTACATCATTATCCTCTAGGAAATGGTAAGGTAGCATTTGCGAGACATTTTTCTTTTCATGTCATAACTTATTCGACAAAGTACTGTCTTGTTTGTGAAATGCTTCTTTGGTAGTTTTCGTTTGTCTAAGGTTTTCAGCATGGATTGTTTTCTTATGTGGTGTCTCAAAAGTAAACGCTTCCAACTTGGTCAAGTTCAACCTGACCTAACCTGAACTTTGTCAGCCTTTCGTATGTCCAGATCTATCGCTGCGACCAATCTCAGACTAGAGTTTTTTTCAGATTGACATTGGGTTGAAGTCCTGAGAACTTGGTCCCGTCCTTAACGACCACCACATTGGTATAATGTTGTGTTTTTGTTTAAAGTGAATTCACTTGATTCTTTGTAGATGGGAACTATGGTTGTATTTTCTGTATTTCCCACCCATAGTCTTTACTTTAGTATGCAAAACGACTTAACCTAATTGGTCACAACCGTTCCATATGTAAGTAGTGTTTGTTTGGGATATTAACCTCCTTGATGAATACTTGACTACCTAAGACTACTGAATCAAAAACCCCTCTACACAATTTGGTTGAATTGGACTCGAAATATCAAAAGCTGGTCTTTATTGGCTGTTTGGTTAAGCTCGGGTTGAACTATTTGAGGTTCAGTTGGGCCATGAGGAGAAGCTATTATACCACGGTTATAGATGGGACCTGGCTAACCTATTGATGAAATTGAAAGCCAAGGCTAATTAAGGCAGAAAAGGATAGTTATTCAAAGGGAACAAAAACATGATACAAGTTGGAATTTCAGAGGAATTATTTTTGTGTGCATGATAAATGCTCGTGTGTGGTTCTGAGATTGTTATTTCAAGTTTCACTAGTCTTAAGGTGACCTCAGGAGAGATGAATATTTGCATGTGGCTTTTGATCACCTTTTGAGAGAGTTGTTGCATGCAACCCAGTTCCATTTTTATTATTGACCGAGTGTATGTGAGTCATGTCGATGAATGGGACTCAAAATATTAAAAGCTGATCTTGATTGGCTGTGCAGTTAATCTCGGTTTAAATAATTTGGGTTTCAGTTGGGCTGTGAGGAGTTCCTTGGTTCAAGCGGACACCTAATGTGATAGAAGGTGGCTAAGCTATTGCTGAAATTGAAAGCCAAGGTAGGCAGAAAGGGTCAATATTATACATGGAGAAAAGGGAATAGGAGGAGTTCGATTTTTCATTTGATTCAGTTTTGAGTGCATGATATATGTTTGGGTGTGGTTCTGAGACTCTTCTTACAAGTTTCGCTAGCGTTATGGTGACCTTAGGAGGGATGAATGTTTGTATGTGGCTTTGATCACCGTTTGAGAGAGTTGTTGCATGCAACCCACTTCCATTTTTACTATTGACGCAGTGCACACGAGTCATGTGGATGAATTGGACTCAAAATATCAAAAGCTGATCTTTATTGGCTGTTCAGTTAAGCTCAATTTGGGGTTCAGTTGGGCCATGAGGAGAAGCTATTATACCTTGGTTTAAGCTGACTTCTAATATGATAGAACGTGGCTAACCTATTGATGAATCCAAAGACAAGGTTACTTTAGGCAGAAAGGTTTCATTATTATACTTGGAGAAAAGGGAACAAAAATATGATAGGCGGAGTTGGGTTTTTTATTTGATTTAGTTTTGAGTGCTTGATATAGGTTTGGGTGTGGCTCTGAGATTGTTGTTACAAGTTTCGCTAGCCTTAAGGTGACCTTAGGAGGAATGACTGTTTGTATGTGGCTTTTGATCATCGTTGGAGGGAGTTACATGCTACCCACTTCCATTTTCATTATTCACCGAGTGCATGTGAGTCATGTGTGAACTAGTTCACCTAATTGTAGCTTTCTCAATTTTTACTTCACCATGAGTAATTTCCTATAAATTTTATACGCAGTGTTATACTCACTTTCAAAAACGTTTATTATATAATAAAACCTCGACTATGGCTATATTTTACATTCTTATTCTTCTCCTTTTTAGGCTTTGTTTTTTACTTTTTGGCCCAAAAGTTGCCTTCAAAGTGAGTTTCGATAGATTTTGGCCTTGATTCAAGTGTTAATGACAACTGTCTCTTATTACAATAAATGTTTGGAAACTTGGGGCTTGAGTGCATTACTAACTTTTATGAAACCTCCCAAAAGGTTAGTAATTCTTTGCATGTATTATGCATCTTCCCTCAGGTGTTACTGTCTAAGACCCTGTGATGCAGAGCATTAGGATAAGGCAACGAATCTGGAGATGTTGCGGAGTTTAGAATTGTCTGTTTCATGTTGGAGCCACTTGGGACTCTATGTATTACAATGTTTTTGTTTTGGTGACCTCCAAAGTAGGGTTACTGTGGACCCACTCCTGCAGGGTAAACCCACGGATAACTACAATCACCCACAAGTGATGGGGATTGGGTAAGCCCTAAATCACACAGAGTGTGTAGGTGTGGAAGCGCGAGAAGTCGCTTATTATAATTCGTAAGGTAGAGAGCGCCGTGAGTGCGTTTATATTAATTTTTCAAGGTTAAAATATACTTAAAAGTATGTTTGTTATGAAACTTCCGCAGGCTAAAAATATTTGATTGTTTCAATTGTAAGTTTTGTTTTGGACTTTTTTGCTTATGTATCATAAGTATTGTATAATTTTTTACCAAGCGTCTATATCTTTTATTCTATCTGATAGTTGTCATGGTATAAACAAGGATGCAGCTGTTCGGTTTTCTGTCGTCTGCTTAAATTGGAAAAGTTGCAGGTTCCTTTTTCACGAGCACCTTTTCACTGCCAAAATCCCCATTGGAACCACGAAGTTGCTAACCATTGAGATCATTCCGCGACCTGTGAAAATCAATCTGCAAATTTGAGGTGAATTCGCAGTGGGTTTGTTAGTTCGCGCACTAGTTCACGGAGCGGCACCCAAGTTAGGCAAACTGTGTAACTTAGGGGAAGCCAAGGCATTGCCAATGGGAGTGAACACAAGGCCTTTGGTTTATGGTTGATTCCTTTGAGTGTTTGATATACTTAAACTGATGGGCTAACTTGATGGTTTTTCTATAACCAAGTATGTTCTCATTAGTCTTTATTCATGACTTCTAATATTGGAAATGTGGTTAGTTTTCTCTATATGTTTTGGTGGTCTTCGTAGTTAGGATTATTTAAGTTATTTATTTTATTATCATTATCACTTAATTTGAGCACTGTACACCTAAATTAAAGATTTATAAAATTCTCTCTCTCTCTCTCTCTCTCTCTCACACACACACACACACACACACACACACACACACACGCGTATATATGTAGGGTAATGATTTCCACAACCCCATTTTTTGTCTTCTCCAGAAGCTCATTGTATTCGTCCCGGTAAACCTCGATATACAGTCAATTTGTGATGCTCTATCTTTGCACTTGCAGTTCAATAGGATTTTGTTGAGTTTTAGAAGTTGAATTTAGTTTCTCAATTATTAGTCCTAGGTAAGTTTCTTTAACCTTAATCTACAATATTGACCTCCTTTTCCCTTAACCTATCTAATGACTCTAATCGAACTTCTAAAGAACCAAAAACAACGATATCACCATTTACGGGTACTTGTTTGGCACCTCAAAGATTCCCGTAATCTTTCGCTTTTCTTTATCAAACAAAGCATGAACCCTCCTATGGATACGCCATTATTCACAAAACCCCATCTTTTTTGAACCTTTCATCCCTAAACCTAGTTTCAACCAGCCTCTAAATAGAAGCTTCCAATGCTGGCATTCGTTGCATGGAACTTTCTTCTACTGGCTGATGTAGTCATCCAACTGAGTTACCTTGAAACCAATGTAAAATTATGATCACAATCTACAAGGTCAAGAAATGCCTTTTTTCGGTTTCGAAGACCGTCGTCCATCCATTGCTACTCTTAGGTGCCGCTTGATAAAACAGTAAATTAAGTGCTGAAAAATGAATTCTAATTTTTCAAATTGAAAAGCTGTTTGAAAAGAAATTACGAGCTGAATTAAAACGAAGTAATTTGATACGAAGATTAGTGAATTTTGAGTATATTATCTTTTAATCATTCTCTTATACTTTTATTAATGTCCGCTGTGTGTTTTGTGGTGATGGTGGTACGATGGGGATAGAAGGGTGGTGGTGACTTGCATGTGGTGGTGCCATGGTGTGGTGGACATATGGTGGTCATGGTGGCGGCGGGTATTGGGGTGGTGCTGGTGAGGACAGTAGCGAGTGGTAATGTAGTCGTGGTGGTGAAAAAGGTGGTGTGGTTTTTGGGGTAGAAGGTGGTAGGGAGATGAAGAAATGACGGTGGTCCACGAAGCATGAACACGACACAGACATGGACACGGACACGGACACGCAGACACGTCATTTCTCCAAAAATTAGAACAACAGGTGGAGGATACGTTGAAGAGAATAAAATATTTTTATTTTTCTATACATGAAGTTATTGTTTTGTATTATATATATATATATATATATAATTTTTTGACCTTCTATATATTTTTATACAAATTTATCTTTTCTCGTACATACTGAGACAAGACAAGAAAGTATTTTAGTGGTAATGTTGGCCCAATAATTCTTGGCAGTATAAAGCAATGGTTCAAACTTCAAACAAATAAATTCTTGTGGTTAATATTTTATGAACAAACTGCCTAACAGGCCCATAAAGCCCTGCCCAGTGTTTCATCTTCCAAAGAGAGTCAGATTAGATTTAGGGTTGTCTCTGCCTTTTGCAAACAAAAAGGCAGCGTCTACCTCAGCTTTCGAGTCAACTTTTTTTTTTCTTTTGTTCCATGGATTGAAATGTCATATAGACCGTTTAGTAGCTTTTTGTGGCGACTGTGTCAGATCCCAAAAACAAACCAACCTATGCAGTGCGGATAGGGACACGGAGACGGGAATTCTAAAAAAATGGACACTGACACTGTGGGGGACACGGCAAAAATAAATAATTAGATAAATATTTATATATATATAAAATATATATCATATATGTATGCAGTAATAATGATCCCAAAATTTGATTTTGGTCTCTAGGCCTGCCTTCTTTGATGCCTTTGGGTTTTGATTTGGGGGCATGGTTCTACGGCAAAACTCCCTGTAGCTCCTTGGTTCTTGGAGGTTTAGGGTGGCCACTGTCTCAGTGGTATTTTGAGAGTAGCCACTTTGTGCATATTGCCAAAGGTTTGGTTTGTCTCCAATCATCCCCGCCCATACCCCCAATGATTGGGGACTAGATGGGTTATGTTATTGTTGTATATGTATGCAGTAATAGGTTATAAACATATATAAACACTTTTCTTGATATGTAAGATATTTATACTGTTATGCACTTGTATATATACAAGTACATACACACATATATACATGTAAGATATACACACGACGAGGGAAATATATACATCGATATATACTAGTATGTAAATACTTACATACATATTTTAAAATATACATATATATATGTATAGATACGTTACAACGAGAGAGAGAGAGAGAGAGAGAGAGAGAGAGAGAGAGAGAGAGAGAGAGAGAGAGAGAGAGAGAGAGAGAGAGAGAGAATATGTGGGACACTCGTGTCCATGCCATGTCCCTCGAGTGTCCCTACATGGCGTGTCCAATATGTGTCCCCTCGTGTCCCCGTGTCCGATACGCGGACAAGGCGGCTTCTAGGAGGGTTGGTGCTTCAAAGAAACCACCCTTAGGCTCAGTAACATTAGGAACAACGCCGCCTAACGGTCGGGTTCTAAGAAAAATATTTTCTTTCTTTTGACCAGCCACAAAAATTTGAATACTAATAGAATTTTTGAATGTTCTAAATCTAGTGTGTTTCGATTTTTGTCACGATAACACTCCTTGTTAGAACATAGTTGGGTTTTACATCAAATTGACCACAGAATTGGAATGATTTTCTGTACTATGTCCAATCAAGTTTGTGGCGGTCTTGCGCCGGCAACAGCCCTTGTCGGGATAGTGAATAAGTTCCATAAAACTAAGATTTTTGAAGTGTAAAAAACAGGGAAAGGAAAAGAATTAAAGAACCGAAAAACATATTTTTGGTTTGAAAATCGGGAGAGAGAGGATTAGAGATTTGGGACCCACGCGTCACAAAAAACTTTCTGTCGACTATCCTTGGTTTGTGTTTTCCTTGTATTATTTGAGGTCTTCCCCTCTTTCTCATTTCATTTTCCTGTTTCCAGAAATACTCTCCTCTGCTCCTCTCGTTCTCCCCCTTTTCTTCTCAAAGTCCATTCATATATATATATGAGGGAGCCCTCATTGGATCCTTGTTGTATATGTGAGAGCATTTCTAATGAGGGCTCCCTCATTTTGCTACAATGAGGGACTTCGCTTTTTTCCAACTTTCCGGATCAAATTTCGACGATCCGTCCCGCTCAATATTTTTAAAATATGTTTTCAAGGTCCAACGCAAGGATTTGTAAAAAAAAAAAAATACTCGGAAGGGCTTGATCCGATCAAATTTTTTATAAAAACGCTATATATAACTTTTTATCAAAAATTGATCGGATCAAGCCCTTCCGAGTATTTTTTTTTTACGAATCCTCGCATTGAACCTTAAAAACATGTTTTAAACACATCTAACGGTTCGGATCGTTGAAATTCAATCCGGAAATGAAAGTCCCTCACCCTAGGAAAGTGAGGGAGCCCTCATTGGATCCTTGTTGTGTATATATATATATATATATATATAGAGAGAGAGAGAGAGAGAGAGAGAGAGAGAGAGAGAGAGAGAGAGGTGGGTTAGTTGCAGCAATTGCAATTTGCCGTTTTCTTACTTCCCTCTCTATTTGTAATAATATCACAAAACGTTGACCCACTCTTTTGCTCCAACATGCATTTATCCCTCAAAGTGAATGCATATGGTACATACATTGCATGTAAGACAAGTAATGTTCTTCTTGTCTTTCACTGGGACCAAGGCCCTAATTCCATTTCATTTACTAACCAAATACGGCATTGAAGGACTACCATCAAACATGGATGAGTGGACTACGTTTTGTGGTTTGAAAACCACCTTTTGTTTTTGTTTGGCCTTGTACAAGAAAGTTACATGGGCCTCCAATTAAATCAAGATGGACTGCTGCAGGTATGCGACTCGTACATTCTGTGTAGGACCAAAATTTAATTTTTTTAATCGACCCAACAATGTATATCAAATTATCCAGTGGTGACAGGCTGTCTAACTATGAGGTATGAGACTAACTAATTATTCCTCTCCCTTGAGGAGGCTTCCCTCGTCTTTACCTACCTCGGGGAGAGAGACCCGGAACAAGATGCCAAAACCCGTGTCAGATCGTGGTTGACCGGATTTGAGCTGTGTAACTTGACCATCACAGTGACTTGACTTGATTTCTTTTCTGTACTATCACGAATATGATGTGATCTGCAGTAACTAACCTCCATCGCCCTCTGTGCTTTGTTTTTTTTAATATTGCAGGGCCAAAAGATACCCAATTAAAGTGGAGAGTAAGACCTCAGTGTTATACAATGGAAGTAAAACTATTTACGTTTATCTTGAGACATCTATGGAGAAGGAATCTTGGTGTAAAGCCCTCTTTCTTGCTTCTTGTAATGACACAGAAAAATTAAAGTGGGTTTCCAAGTTGTGTCTAGAATTTCAGAGTTACCTGGCTACCTTAAATGAGGGACAACTTTCACTGTTGAAACCATCTGTGGGTTACTATGCTGGGCCTGTAGACAGTTCAGTCAAGCTTGATAGTTCATCAAAGGTTCGGCACTTTCTGAAAAAACTTGCGAAGAAGGCGTCTAAGAGTGGTGTAGAAAATAAGACAGGCAGCACCTTGTCATCAGTCCGTGAAGAGACAAAGATCAATGAGAAATGGCATTCACTCCAAGATTCAGTTTTGGGCTCCGGTGTGGCAAAGACTGCTTCGATACAGGGGGCACCTAACCTTTCAGCGGAGGAAACAATGCGTCCATCATCATCAACATTAGCTCACTCAGGCAGCCGAAGTCATAGCTCTGTATATTCTGATGTAGATTCTGAAGAAAGGCTTGATAGTGACGAGGGAACACTTTGTTGGAATTTGTTAAAGTCACGTTTATTTTTTGATGCCAGAAGCAATACAAGGATTAAAAGTTCTATTCAAGCAAGAATTCAGGTATGTAACGTTGCATAATTTTTTGTCATCAGATATGTATTTGTGCATATTTAGGACATGGTTGAATGCTGCCCGTACCTCCAGCGATTGGAGATAACATGTCATGGAAGTAATGACGAGTGATCTGTGATGTCTAGATTCTCTAGACCCTGTTTATGAAATTGCTAATAATGGATTTGGTTTTATAAAATCAAACACATCAATTTCTGTTTGTTGACATCTATTTTAGAGGTGGTAAAAATTGTTATTTGGGATGGGCAGCTTCATTTTAGCTCATTGGCGTGGTCCAAAATCACGTAGTTTGGGTCAGCCCAAAGCTTGTATAAGAAAAAATCCCGAGTATAGGCTGGGAATGGTTTTCACAGAACAGGCCGATCTTGGTCTTGGGCATGGTCTTTTTACTTTGGTCGGATGCTTGTGGGGCCGTGGGCCTGGCCTGAATTGCAGGCTTATATGGCACTCAAAAGTGTCGTCGATGGAGAACTTGTGATTATAAAATATTCTGTCGTTGTCATTGCTGTCTTTCTTCGAACCTGTTTTGTTGGCATGTTCAACTGTTTTCACATTGTTTGGGTTATTTACAATTGGCTGGAAGCAGTATGTTTTCATGTTTTTTGTTTTATGGAAAGTGCTTATGACCCTGACACAGATTTTTCTTTTGTGCAATAGAGAACACTGTCCAATATGAGGAAACCTAGTTACATAGGTGAACTCACCTGTATTGGCATAGATCTTGGAAATCTTCCTCCATATATCAGTGCTATGAGAGTTCTTCCCTCGGACATGAAAGAAGTATGGGCCATGGAAATTGACATTCAGTATTCTGGTGGCGTGGTGTTAGACATTGCAACAAGGCTTGAAGTTCGTGAGCTAGAATTGAAGGAACGCATGGTGGATACAGGTTTAGAATCAAGCCCTGTCGAGGAGGTAACATCAGATCTTTTAGAAGGTTTTGAGTATTTTGGAAAGCAGTTAGAGCTTTCTGAAGGTGCAGATGGTGCAACTGAGCGAAGCGATGACGCAGATCCAAAACAAGGTATTCAGTGAAACCTTCTTGGTTCAATGCTATGTCCACAGTAACCTTTCAAAAAAAATGCTGTCCACAGTAGCAATACGAACATGCTTGTTAGTGAAATTGGAATGTGAAACATTGAAATTGCAGTACAGCAATTCTGATTATTTTTGTTGAGTACTGAACGCAACCAAAGAATTTAACCTTGGGGGAAAGACAATAACAGAGGGAAACCGGTGCACTGCATAGTTTTACTAATATGTATTATTAAGGAGGAAGTTGTTTTCGAGATGGATCAAAACTTTGTACTGAAGGAAAAATATTACCACGATTATTTCTAATTCTTCTGAGTCATCCGCATTTTTTTTGAAAGGCTAGTTATCCACATTATTGTCACATGATCGGAAGTATTTGATCATAAGTCCATGGCAGACATGTACTGACTGAAAAGTACTACAAATCTGATTTCTAAGTTCTCTATTTATCCTCTTCGTTGTTTCATGGGAAGAAATATTCGTTGTTTCATGGGAAGAAATATTTGATAATTAGAAGGCAATCAGAGTGAGGAGCGGAATCAAACAAGAAGTGTATTTTATTTTCCTATTTATTTGATCACTTCTTTCATGCTTTCAAAGGCCTTCTGTCGCTAGTCCCTATAAAAAGGGGTATAAGTTTGGCCCAGCATGTTTTTTAGTCTGTGGTTTGTTGCAGAATAAGGAGGGCAATCAGAAAAAAGTTAGAGATGGCTGGGGCCCATATGTTTGTAGTTCAGCGTCCAGAGACTGAGCGTTATTCCATGTTTCTGAAAGGATGCTCGTGTTAATTACACGGTATACCAAAACACGTGGGATTGTTGGGATTAAATTACTCAGGGTTATTGTTTTGTTTTGAGTGCCATTAGAGCGCGCCTATTTGGTAGTAGTAATTCTTGGATTTTCAAGGGTAATGTTTATGTCATAATATAATGGCATTCAAATTTAATGTCATTCTCATTTTGGGTTTTATTGAGTTGGGGAGCTATCATGGTTATTTATGGTTTCCTAGGTTAGCAGTGAAGGACATTTAGTCAATTTTCGGAACTGCTGGTTGGATTTAGTTTGAATACATAGAATCTACTATCGGTCCTTGGATCTTGTTTAGGACCGGTTCTATTGTTTGTTGTTCAAAAGTCAAATAATTGATCACCAAGTTCGGCTTTGCTATATACATGTGACACAATGGCTGTTTGAAATATGGTGAGAGTTTGCCAGGATTTTTTTTAATATTCCTTTGGTGTTTTATGCTGCCTTAACTTGGAGGTTGATTATTAAAGAATTATTGGTGGGATTCCTACAGTTTCTTCTATACAAAAGTTCAGCTCATGCAAATTCTTTTCTTGAGTTACTTCACACCAAGATAGGAATTCTAGTTTTATCTGTTTGCTCGAGAACCGTTATCTTTTAAACCTTCATTCAAGCCTATTTTCAAAAAGTCAACTCCCCTTTTTTTTTTTTCCTCTATAAAACCAACGTGGGTAGACAGGATGGGCGGCATTACTAACCCAGCCATGCCCAGTTCTTGCAGATAGGGGCTGGTGCCTTACACATAGAAAGTAATGAGACATATCCAGGTTGAGGTGTGAAGCTGTGGCAGGGGACGGTAATTTAGTTGATGACTTGATGAAGTCTTCTTATTGCTGCTTCTACGTGATGAAACACTTCATATTTGTCAAAACTGTGAATGGGTTTATCCTAGGAGGACAATGTGAGTGGAAATCCTAAGAATTCCAGAGTACTTCCATTTACACAAGGCAGGGGAGACAGAAAGGGCGGGCATCATTAACCAAGCCAAGCCTGGTTCTCACAGATAGGCGCTGGTGGCTTGCTCATAGAAAGGAATTTTTTATTATGGGTTGAGGTGTAAGGCTGGCAGGATGGTAATTTAGTTTGATGAAGTCCTATCGTTGCTGCTTTTAGATGATGAAAAAGATTTAGCTCTTCATCTTTGTCAAAACATTGTGAATGTTGTTTATCCTAGGTGGACAATGTGTGTCCAGGAATCCCATGTGTTAAAGCATCCAATGCAAAATCAATTGGCAATGAGTGGAGAGGCTGCAGGTTCATAAACTAGTTTTGGAGGTTATAATTAGCCAATGTAGGACAAGCTCTAACACTCCCGCACGTGCGACCTCTGACCCGCACATGGAGAGGTTAACAAATGATCTATAGCATAGGGATCACAGCGAATAATGAAACAAGGTGCACTTAAGGCTCAAAAAAACGGGCAATCAATCAAGTCAAGAGTCTTGTCCAACAGCCTCCGAAAGCCTAACTATGATACCATGTTAAAGCATCGACCTCAAAACCAATTGACAATGAGTGGATAGGCTGTCCATGCTTATATACTAGTTTTGCAGGTTATAATAGCCAAACTGGGACAGGTCTAATAGCAGGTATTTCAGAATATTTCCATCCTCAAATATCAAAGACACTCTTTTCGCGTTCTAGCCATGCAGCTTTCCATTCTTTGTAGGGAGTACCTATTGAGGAAGATGGGTAAAGAGTACATTCAGGCCATAGGTACCTTACATGATTGAGTTTCATTTAGGTACAAATGTACTAGATATGTTTACTTTTGAGTTTCTCTTCATTGAACAAGCTAATACCTTTTAATCAACCACTTTAAAGAAATCTTTTTATTGGCTAGATTGTGGCCATACCTTTGTAAATAGATTGTTGAAAAATTTCTCAAGGGTACATTTGGGATCTTCACTGGCAATGGAGGACTTGTTTCAGTCTTTGTTTATTCTAACCTCTTGATAATTACTATGATTTGAGTTTGATCTATTTTGTTTGCAGATAGGGTGAAGACCTATAAGACCACCAAAACTGGCTCATCTTCTGCATCTAGGTGGAAATCTATTCTTAATTCTCTCGCCAAACAGGTTTCACAGGTATGCAAGCATGTAACCTTTTATAGGTATTTTTTGCTCCATATGATGTTCTAAAGAGAAGTTTCCTATCATCATGTACGTCTCGATAGAGAAACATGTTTTTCTTTAACAGCGTTTCAGAAACATGTTGAAATATGTCACTTTGGATGGTGTAGTGAAGCAAAGTCCCACATTGCTAGGTACCAAATTAGTATGATGCTATTACAGTGAGGGCACCCTCATTTCAACAACTAGCGTTAGGGGTTGAGTTCTACCCAATATCGTGTACCTTGGCAGTAGAGCTTAGGTTGAGAAAGGTCTTGGGTTCAAGTCTCTTCGTTTGCATTTGTTCCCGTTCGCATTATGATTCTCCCCTTTGCATTCTGTTTTGCTCTTACCTATGAATATTTGCATCTCCGTGTGCAAGATAGGGGTGCACGCAGGGAGGGTGTTAGATAGCTTGATATACATTGTTGGACCCATTTCTTAAATGCTTAAGCTTTGGGGACAATTGGTAACTTAACATGGTATCAGAGCTAGGTACGAAAGATGAATTTGGTGCGTGTCTCTGGCATGCAAGTGGCAGATGCTGCCGAGTGAGCGTGATGCGCAAGACGAAGGGTGTGAAGCAAAGTCCAACATTGACTGTGTACCAAATTAGTACGATGTACATAAGACTGAGGGCACACTCACTTCAACAACTAGCTTTTGGGGTTGAGCGCTACCCAGATCGTGTAAGAGGTGTATGATGGAGAGTGTTACTAGGTTTAGTTCAAAATATAGGAGGAATGGTGAATCATTGTTGTGAGAGAATACTGACAAGGTGACACAAACCCAACCCTTAAATTGTTCATGTAGTAGTAGTATAACTCTTAGCAATAACTCTTTTACTAGTCTCAACATATATAACTCTCAACACTCCCCTCAAGTTGGAGAATAAATATCACAAAGACCCAAGTTGTACGTACTACATAGTAACTCCAGCCGTGGCTTGAACAACAATTTGGTGAAGATATCAACTATTTGAGGCTTTTGAGCACCCGTAGACACAAAAGAGTAGCTTAACACCACTATTCACTTTTTCTCGAACAAGAAGACAATCGACCTTGATGTGGTTAGTCCTCATGGACTATATAATCTCACAAGTTGTGTGAGCCATGGCTTGATATTCTCACAAGAGAGATAAGAACCTTGACAGAGTTAATCTTGGCAACTGGAGAAAAGGTCTCGACATAATCAACCCAATGTCTGTGTATAGGCTTTGGCCACAAGGCGTGCCCTGTATCTCTCAATAGTGCCATCCGAATTATATTTGTCAGTAAATACCCATCGACAACCAACAGTAGACTTCCTGGTGGGAGGGAAACCAACTCTCAAGTGCCATTCTCATGAAGAGCAGACATCATAACCTCCATTGTTGTCCGCCACTCAAACCAAGAAAAAGCCTCCTATACAGTGTTAAGGGACATACATAGAAGAAACCGACGAAGTGAAAGCAAGAAGAGAAGGAGACAAGTGATCATTAGAGACATAGTGAGAAGGGGGATGAGAAGTGCAAGTACGAGTACCTTTACAGTGAACAATAGGAAGATCAAGGTCAGAAAAGGAAGGAGAAACTACAGGACTGGGACGAAGGAAGCACTGGGGCGGGCACTAGTGGAGTTAATGGTTCTTTGGGCCAACGAACGTACACCTGCAAGGGTTTCACAGAAGGGCCAGAAGGGATATCCACAGGAAAAACAGACTCAGCCTCAACGGGAGTTGGTGTACATGAATAAACGGCATTGACTTGTTAAATGTGACATCAGCACCAACAAAATGACGTCGTAGAGATGGTGAGTAACATTTATACCCTTTCTTAGTACGCGAGTAACCGAGAAAGATACATTGGATGGACCGGGGATCAAGTTTGCTCCAATTATGGTCTAGAGCATGAACATAACACTTGCACCCGAGTACCCGAGGGGGGTAATGAGTGGAGAGGCTAACCAGGAAACAAGACTGTTTGGGGTAATGACAACATCATTCCAGTAGGAGGCTGTAAGGACATCATCACTCCAGTAAGACTTAGAGACCTACATTTGAAATAACATTGCACGCATAACCTCTGATAAATGCCGAATCTTGTGTTCGACACCCCTATTTTGTTGCGGAGTCCGAGCGCAAGATGATCAATAATACCACGAGCATAAAAAAACTTAGAAAGAGCATTGTGAAATTATTCACGGGCATTATCTGAACGAAATACACGAATTCAATTACACTGAGTTTTGATTTCTATATTAAAATGACCTAAAAATAAAAGACAACTCGGATCTCTCTTTCATAAGATAAAGATATGTTATACGAGAGAAATTATCGACAAAAATAACATAATACTGAAAACCAAAAGCATTGGACACACGCATGGGACCCCAAACTTCTCAATGAACTAGCTGAAAAGGACTCGACACACGACGCGTAAACCTAGAAGGAAAGGACACTCTAGGATGTTTACAAAACTCACAAACTTCACTGGGCAAAACATCAACACTATTGCACGAGGGTACCAGTTGTTTCAGAGTCTAGAGAGAAGGATGACCAAGAGGATAATGGTGTTGATATGGTGATTCGGATGACATAAGGGCAACAGATGGACGGTGAACATCATCGGCAAAGTAATATAAGCCACCTCTTTCAGCACCGCCACCAATCGTCCTCCCCGTCTTGAGATCCTGGAACACACAACCATGAGGAAAAAATGAGACGGAGCAGTTTAAAGACTTCGTAAGTTTACTAACAGACATAAGATTGAATGAAAAACGAGGAACATGTAAGACAGAGTCCAAAGTAAGTGAGGGAGTGACAGGAACACAACCCAAACTAGTAATCTCAATGGTGGAACCATCGGTTATGGTAACGCGAGATGTTTTACCAATAGACTTGACGACTAGAAAAGGAAGTGGAAGTACTACCTATATGATTATTAGCACCAGAATCAACAACCCAAGGACGGGAACTAAGAGAAGATGCAACACAAGCAATTGAGAGACCTGTCTGAGCAAGCGTAGCAGTAGAGGAAGAGCCTGCGGATGAATGCTGAAGTGACGCAAGGGGTACTCCGCGACAGAAATAGTCACCATAGAATCAGCAGACTGAGTAAGGGCACAACATTCTCAGAAGTAGCAACCTGGTGAACCTGGGGAAAACCATGAAGATCATAACAATACTCCACTGCATGATTTGTGCCTCCAAAATTGGTGCACAATCTAGTATCGCGGCCTCGACCCTGGCAACCTCCCCCTGTCATACCTCCACGGCCAGAATCACGACCACCAAAACCATGTCCAAATCCACAGCCTCCACAGCCTCCACGGCCTAAACCACGATTGAAACCACCATGACGACCTCTCCCTGACTCTCGACCACCACGAGAAGATCCACCACTGCCTGAGACCACGATGGCTAGAGCAGAATGGTCAGAGGGTGATTGAGAAATAGAATCAACATCTGATACGGAAGCCAACAAAGACGAGTGAAAACCTCAGAGAAGGCAGATCCCACTCACCCAAAAGCTGAGACCGAACTGAATCATAGGATGTAGGTATACCAAATAAAAACCGAGCAACCTGCAAATGCTCAAATATTTAGCTCCTCAGAAGTACCATAGAACTCGGCGTAGTACTCCAAAGACCCATCACCAAGTGACAACGAAAAGAACTTCTGATGTAGATCATGTGCGCGACAGAGATTATTGACACTAGAATACATCTCCAGAGCCTGACTCCACACCTGTTCGGTAATCTCTAAGAAAACCAAAGTATAACTGATATGCTGTTTCATGCTATTCCATAACCCAACACAAATACGAGCATCCTCAGCTATCCATGGAGTATAGATCTTATCATCCTCCTTGGGAGGATCATCGGTCAAGTAGTGATATTTTGTCTCACCTAGATAATAAACCTTGACAGCCTGAGCCCAAATAGCATAATTGCTTCCATTCAAAGGTGTGAAGGTATTGGAGAACCTCTCACGAGACCGAGAAGAACCAGACGAATTACCAACAAAAGTGGATCTAGACCTAGAATCAGAAGCAGTACCAGATTCAATCTCAGTAATCAACACCAAACCTATTATGAATAACGAATAATCAATCCGAGTACTATTAGGGCAAGAATCAAACAACTGCCGCAACGAACAAATTAAAACACTAAACAAAGTCAACTTGAATAAACTTGTGCCTGCTGAATGAAAACATCACCAACTACCAACATGACTAGCAAGCCAAAACGCAGAAGCAGAACCAAAGAACTTTGACATCCTAATCAGAAGCCACAACCATTACAAGATGAAACTAGATGCTACAACAGAGCGTCGACACCCAACATAAAGCAACAGATTGATATAGCGAGTCACCACATCGACTGTAAATAGTGCGAAACAGAATAATCGAACTGATTGCAGATGAGAGTGGCCCAGTACAGGGTTTCGAAGTTGGGGATGTCGTGGTTTAGGAGTTCGAAGGTCTGGGTTGCCATGTTTTATGATTTTCAAGGTCTGGGTTGCGGATTTCGGAGGATTTCAGGGTCGAAAAGAACTGGGTTGTGGATTTTGAAGGGTTTCAGGGGTCGAAAATGAATGGGTGATGAATTTCAAGGGTTTTCAGAAAACTTGACTGAACTATCCCCTATTAGTTGAACGTGCATGCATTTGTCGGATGAAAGTTTGCATATTATCTATGGGCACTGTTATCTATTTCTATTCAAAATAGAGGTTTCTGAAAAGGAATAACATTATGGGGCAGGATTGGAAATCTACAGTTAACGGAGAAGCCTTTTGAACCTCACTGTTTCTCTTATGCATCATTTGAAATTTGCATTATCTGCATGAAAGATAATGGCATAATCTCTTTTTTGTTTTGTACATTAATTGATGTTTTTGGTTACAGGTGCCGCTTGCATTGGCAATAAGGGTTATGTCACTTAAAGGAACACTGCGGTTGCATATAAAGCCACCTCCTTCGGATCACCTATGGCTTGGGTTCACATCCATGCCTGATATTGATTTCAACTTAGAGTCTTTTGTGGGAGAACACAAGATTAATAGCGGACGTATTGCATCATTACTGATCAATCGGTTCAAGGTGAGATTATGTCTTTGTAGCATTCATATTAGTCCATTGATGTTTATTTGTTTTTCTTTGTAGAAGTATGTTGGAAGTCAACATAAAGCCTTTATTTCTGTTATCTAGAAATGACCATGGTTTAATGGTAAATTCTAAAGAGTCTATTCTCTCTCTCTCTCTCTCTCTTCCTTTTATAGTTCTCACATCTAATTTTGTTTGGGTTTGAATATAGTGGGTATACGTTATAAAATTGTACATAATATGGAGATAGGGCGTATTTTTTTATGATGTTAATATAGTGAGTACAAAAGAAAATTGGGATTATGTTCTGGGGATTTTATGTTTGTTTACTGTGCTTTTGTATCTTTCAATCTTGGTTTGATGGGAAGAATTTGCGCTAGTTAGTTTTTGCTTTGTTTGAGGATCATGCATATTCTGATTTTCATGACTTGGACAATAGGATCAAATGCATATTGATAAAATTTTGCAGAAGGTACATACTAAGACTTACAAAATAAGCTACAACGGACCAAAATGAAGTATCGGAGTTACAAAACGTAAGTCAAAATAATGGCTCCTACGTTCCGGTAATAATCGCAAGAGAAGCGGATCGTAGACTGATCAATCGTAATACTGTGGACTATATATTGCCCAAGGATTGAATCCTTGCTTAGATGCAAACTGAGCATGGTGAAGGCTCCCTGAAGATAGTTTTAAATCACGAGATGGAATTACTACAAAAGTGCAACCCATGATCCGTATAGCTAAAGTACCTGACAGCGACTCTTGGGATAAGGACTCACTGAACAGACTAATATGAGAATAAATGTGTGGGAAGATCCTATTGGAGTTGAGTCAGATGACCTTTAGACCTACCAATTTACTAGCTTGCGCAGGATGTATATATTGGGAGTGAATAAAATGATCGACCCTGTGTGTCTAGGAGCAGATTTTGATATCGAATCCAGACTCACTTTATCAGATTCAAAGTATGACGACACTAAAAATACAAAAGGCAATAACTAACACGAGGAGAGTCGGAAGTATCTTAGAAGGGGTGAATAGGACAAATAAAGGTTTTCGGACTTTTACTTGCATTGTTCATAGTCCATCTCTGGTAGCATGTTACGTGGCACTGCCACATCAGCAGCTCAGCTCAATGTCCCCATCACCATCCATCACCATCTACGAGTGAATAGCTCAACCCCAATCTCAACTTGGGCAATTTCCATTAGCTGATCTCCACGTGGGCGATTGTCCATCCCCAATCTCAGTTCACGTGATCACGTATGGCTGATCTCCATTTGAGCATTAACTTATTTCCAACCTCCTATGTGTGACTAGTGGAGTGGGATCAGCTTTTACTTATTCTTAGCACAAGGCAATCAAAAACTGAGTATGGGGGGGTCTAGAGCCCCCCTGTGGTGGATGCCACATTTCTCAATCGCACCTGATCTGTCAGCTTTCGTCGGATCGCCAATGACTTGGTGGATTTGTGACTAGATTTGAGGGATCGTCAAAGTTGCTTACTGCACCCTATGCTACCTAGACCATGGATCAAACTGGTAGGAGCATTCCCGCCACATGATTGTATCGGGTATAAAATTAGAATTTACTTTTCCTTGCAAGCAACGAGCACATCCGATAAACCAATATAGTAGATTTCAATACCAATGCTAAACACATTCTATGAGCAGAAGGATCATTTTTTTGATATGCTTTCCGCCAAAACTCCACTCTCTAGATTTTTAGTTTGTTACATATTAGTTTATAGGGTACACTTCACTTAAATCTGCTGAGGTTTCTATAAAATGCAGCGGTTCAAGAAAAATATTATGGTCAACTTTACCTTAAGTGTAATAAATTGGCTAGTGTTAAAATATATGGTTTTCTTTTCAAGATATCATGATATAAATTAGCTAAATCGAAGACCAATTTATAAAGCTAAGTAATAAACTATTATTTTCCTATACGAGTATCTTACTAAAGCTCCCATTCGTAAGGAGTGGGCTCTCGTCTCCGTAGTTGGGAGCGTAGAATTGCGCTCCTAAGGTGGGAGCGGCACAACATAGGAGCTCCCTGCTGCTAAGTTTCCAATCACTCTTTTCAGAGACCCGTCCACACTCTTAACCAAGTGTTGAGTTCCGATGCAGGCAACATAGGTTCCTACCTAATATTTTCATGGGACATGGGGCTGTGGGACACCCTCTGAAATGTTCCTGGAGGTTGTTGCATGTCACTTTTATGTCCCCTAACCACCATTAAATGTTCCTGGAGGTAATGCCTTAGGTCAGTGCAGAGTTGTCATCGTCCTAGATCTTTCGGTTAATTTTTATTAGTTCAAGTCAAAACGTACAGTATATTCTCAAATCGCTCAACAACTGTCCTGATGATACTAATTTGATATCCGCAGGCAGCCATCCGCGACACTCTAGTACTTCCAAATTGTGAAGGTGTATGCATTCCATGGATGATAGCAGAAAAGGATGACTGGATCCCACGGGAAGTTGCTCCATTCATTTGGATTAAACAAGAAGCGGTTATTGATCCCTCCCAACCTGGTGAAGTAGTAACAACCATAACCGATGCTTGTAGCCAAACTATGAGCGATGTCCAAGAAGTGGGGAATGAAAAAGGGAGGAAAGTTGAACGTCTTCAGCAACAAATCAGTGAATCCTCTGGTGCGCATGCTTCTTCATCAGATCCAGCCACTCAGTCTACTTGGAGCAGCAAATCGCTGCAGGAGTTGAGTGCTCCTTTATTGAGTAGTGACGAATCACTAGCTGCTTGTGAGGGTAGAAAAGAGGACAGCGCACATTGTCAATCACCATCTCGGTCATTGATTTTGGCTGGGGAGCCTATTCAAGTTGTGGAAGGAGATGATCTCAGGCCAAAGAGAGTTGGGACAAGAGCAAGGATGCTTGGTTTGGGGAAGAAGATGGGGGAAAAGCTCGAAGAGAAAAGACGGAACATTGAAGACAAGGGAAGGAATATCGTTGATAGAATGAGAGCACCGTGAAGTGGAGAAAATATTGAAGACTGGTCTAGAATTCAGGGCAAGGAGAGGCCGAGGATATGTCTAGTGTTCGTGATGCACATTTCTGGAGGTTCCGGTAATTCTGTATGTATGGGTTATTCAGATGTAGATTTAGTTAACTAGCATAATATGAGTACAGTCAAAAGCGATTTTTTGCCAGTGTTCCATGGTACACCAAAGTGGTCTTGGTGTACGGTTCACCATGTTTAACTTGAGCAACTGGATCCACCTTTGGTCAAAATTTGACCATTGGACTTATAATGACGATAACCGGGTACAAAAATTGAGGTCCTTTCGTATAAAACAAGGTTGTCGTGCTGTATTTTACTCCTACGAGTTTTTTACAGTGTCTTTTTTTTGGAATTTGTTATAGTTACCGCTGCACCTATTCACAACCAAAGTCTGCCTGAGTAACAGATCACAAGGTTAGAAAGCTATTTTAGCCATTCCCGCCAAAAGTTTTGGCTATTTCTCTCAAAACTTTTTGATACAAGACAATGATATGTTCACACTAAATTTTACTAATTTTAAATTATTCCTATATTTTTTTTTTATTGAAGATAAAAAAAAAATTGTGTGAAAAGTGATTGTATTTTATGCCTATTGGTTATTTTTTAATCAAGTTAAGTATTTTAATTTTAGCCGCATTTTATTTGAAATATGAATGGTACTTAGTAGAACATAATACCGAGAAATGCCATTAATTAATTACTCGTTTTAATTTTCGAAATATAAACTAAAAATATATAATAAAATTACGTTTGAATGGTTTAAAATGTGTTGGGTGGTTTTTCAGGATGGTGGATTTCTAGTTTTGTGAGGGAGGAGGAAAAGTTTTATAGCGGGAAAAAGAAAAGTTCAATTCATTTGTTGGGCCAATTTTTACAAGTTGGAGTATTAGATACCAAGTTTAATTGTAGCATTATTACGCAGTGATTTATAAAAATTTCTCTCTATTCTTAAAAAAAAAAAAAAAAAAAAAAAAACAGGAAATGAAAAAAGTTGCAGGAGGCCAGGAGCCCGGGACACCCTCCGCCCCTGCGTGTGTCCACATCTCCTTTCAAATTTCAGTTCAAAAAGAGCCAATATGAAGCAAATGAAGAAAAAACAAAATTTTCGTTAAGGTTTCTATTTACTGAAATAATTAGTTGTTAAAAAAATATAGAATTCACACTGATGGTTGGACTTGCTCTTAAGAATCATGATCAAGCCACGCCAAAGAATCACACTCGTGTAACGACCTCTCATGTAATATAATCGCGGTTTTTCATGTATTTAGTTGGGCAAATTACAGGACAGTGGCCCTAGGGGCAAAATATTGCCGTTTCATGGTGTACCTTTTCGGAATTACGCCCACAATGACAAGGAAAAGAATAATTCCCAAAACATGGAACCTCAAATGTGAATGACCGAAATAACCCTCTTGTAATTTTTCCTCCTAAAACAACCCCCACTTAAACTCCCTCCCTCCGTCCATAGTGCACGTACAGAAGAGAAATAAGAAGAGAAAGAGAGATGACGATTTAAGAGGGAAAACAAACCCTAAATCTGGAACGCTACTGCTACTGCCGCCTTTCATCTTCATCGTCTTCCTCTTCCACCACATCCGCAAATCGTGTTTCCCTCCCCTCCCACTACAAAGAGAAGTAAGCACACGGTCCCCAATCCCAAGCACAATCGCAACCACACGGTTAACGCAAGGAAACAGGTTAAAATTCTAACCCTCCTCTCCCTCACCAGCATTACTCCTATACACCTGCGTACATCTTCTT
Organism: Gaultheria prostrata; assembly: GCA_036023075.1. Classification (NCBI taxonomy): domain Eukaryota; kingdom Viridiplantae; phylum Streptophyta; class Magnoliopsida; order Ericales; family Ericaceae; genus Gaultheria; species Gaultheria prostrata. Next base: position 26,663 of record JAXBDA010000183.1, on the reverse strand, counting down.
CTTCTTCTCCTCTTGCTCCATTTCCTAGTGTTTTCTAGGGTTATTTGTGAATACCCATTGTAAGACTTTGGAAGGGAAAAATAAAGAAAACTGTAATGTATTGATGCTTTGTTGTTTAAAATGTAATGATTTGGTTGGTGAATCTTTTGTCAATAGGTTAACATACAAGTCTAATATTCATTATGTATATTGCTTCCATTCTTCAAAAAAATTGTTGGCAATACCCCAACCATTTTAGGAAGTTTTGTGGATTTTACTGTATTGGAAGGGGGGTTTGTTGGCGGCCTTTGGCTGTCAACATGGCCAGGGCCTATATTTTAAAAAGAAAGAGTCACCTGGAAAATGAATGAACTATATGGCCGATGCTATCAGACACTCATCATATGATTTACCATTATTTGGGAGGAAGTAATTCCATTACAAATTGGGTTATGATGATCATTATGCTATTTTTCTCCCATACTTGTTGAAGGTTTATAGTATGAATTTGGATAGGCGTGGAACTGTTTGGGTGAGACTTCGTTACGATTTAGTCATTTTTAGCACTATTTTATCACATTCGCGTTAAAGAGAGGTAAGGCTTCCCCTCTCTTATGTATCCTTTAGGACACAAGGCCTTACAACATTGAAACATACAGAGATGGTTAATCACCATTTGAATGACCCACCATGTAGAAAGAAGGGAAACAAGAATCATTCAAGTAAGAGAACATAGTTTGCACCTCAGCATCTTCTAGTTTGCATCCTTTCCAAAACCTTTTGCATCATATATAAGTAAAATTGCACCATGACTGAAAACTAATAGAGATTGTGAAAAGAATTTTATGTGGATTAGGATTGTTAATATTGCACCTCCTCATGTTTTAGTTTGGTTCCCTTTCTAAAACCTTTTGCACCCTAATTTTAAAAAACACTGCATGATTGAAAACAAACAGAGATGGTCAAATCCAATTCTCTGGACTGAGATTGTTAATATTGCACCACGGCATATTTCAGTTTGCTTCCTATCCAAAACCGTTTGCACCCCACAGAAAAAAATTTGCACCTTACATGAAAACAAACAGAGATGGTAAAAAATTGCATCATATGTAAATGTATGTTGAAAATTTTGATTTTATCATTCCCCCTATATTGTATGCAGGGAGTAACATGCAATGTTTTATTTGTATGAATATGTCTTACCAAAAAGTGTAACTCAAGTCTTATCAATCCTTCCCCACTTTGTATAAAGGAATAATTGTTTTCCAGAAACTTTGATTTGACCATCTATGTTTGTTTTCAGGCAAGGTGCAATTTTTTGTATATAGGGTAGGGTGCAAACTGTTTTAGATAGGAAGCAAAGCCAGAGAAGAAATTCTTGTGCAATATTAACAATCTCAGTCAGTTGACTCAGCTGTGTTGTGTCATTGTAGAGTTTGGTTTGTGCACCAGTGAATTGATGTGAAATTATGTCTGTGAAGATGACCTCTTTCGCAGTAACAAGTGTATGAATAAACATGTTGTAAATGTATAAACTCGGATTAGGTTTTTTTGGCAGGGAAACATTTGAAATGATATTTGAAAAATAAAATTGTGTTGAAGGTAGTTTATTGGTGGATAGTTTGTTTGACTAACAACGAAACTTTTCAAAGGATATGCCATTGGGTTCAGTCAACTCAAGTGGTAGTAGGTGGCGGCTGCCAAAGTGCAATTGTGGTGAAGAAGCTGTTGTAAAGCCTTCCAGAACTCATGAAAATCCCGGACGGAGGTTTTTTAGTTGTCCTAAATATCCTGTAAGTGTGTAAAAAGTTTGCACCTTTGGTTGAATTGATAAGTGCAGTGGCTTAGCGTCATTTGATTATATTATTGTAGGATCCAAGAGCATGCGAATTCTTCGAATGGTTTGATGATGACAAGATAGTGAAATTAGAAAGGGAGATTAAGTATTTGAAGGACAAGGGTAACTTGTTGGAGGAGAAGGCTAACTTGTTGGAGGATAAGGCAAAGGAGTATGAGATGAAGTACAAGGAATGTGAAAAGAAGGCAACAAAAGAGTTGGCGAAGATGACTCGACTCTATGAGTGGAAGATTAATGAGGCGAGGAGGACGGAAAGAAAATTTTGGCTTACCTTGTTAGTTGCATTGATGGTTCTTGTTGGTGGTTGTGTGGTAGTTGGAAAATTTAGCCATGGTTTAGGGAATAGGGTTTCTAAATTTGGGTTGCCTCGTTGACTTGTGTGGTTCATTTAGGATAGGATGGCAGACTAAACTTTATTTGTAAACAAGTTGGTAACTACTTGTCGATGTATTAGGTGAACAAGTGACTAATATATTTTGTGGATTTATTTTGTGAATGTATTAGTCGGTTGCCATTGAAACAGGGTTATGTATGCTCTTTTCATACTATTAATTTTATGACATCTATGCACTTTGGATTTTGATGTGTCTTTCTTTAATGTATTTCATCGCCAATGGTGTATAGACTGCTTTTCACTGGTAAGTTCTTTAAATGTGTTGGAAGTGGTGATATATTGTCACCATTTACACTTATTGATTTGGTTAGTTACAAGACTTCATAATGTAGTTGTATACTAAATAAACATCCAACATCTTATTAGGTATGGCAAATGCCGATAAGAAGACATTGAATTGTTTTTGCTATTTGGGTGGGGTACGGGTAATTAACACCAATGGGACGTTCTTGTACAATGGTGGAACGTGTGCAGCTATTCTTATCAAAGATGGAATTGAATTGAATGAATTTTATGAGAAGGTTTGCGATGCGCTCGAGATAGGTATGGGGGAAAAAATATTTTACTACAACACGAAGAGGGACAAGACAAAGTATGTTATTTTGAGAAACCAAAATGCGGTTACAATGATGTTCAACATGAACGAAGACGATGTGGACGTGTTTGTAGAGGAGATAGGACGCAGTCATGACCCTCTCTTGGGCGTTATTCCGTCCACCAGGTTGGTATCATAAATCAATTTATGCTTTGAATGGTCATGCGATTCACTTGTCCAATTCATTTTGCTAATGGCACCTCTTTTCTTCAATTTTATGATTTATAGGGAATCCAATGTGACTGACAACAACGCTACCACTCTTGTTGGAGGAATAACGACACCTTCTAGTTCCATGCATACTTCCACCGCTTGTACCCAAGAGATGGGGTTGATTCCATATTTGCCCGATAATCCAAATGAGGTTTTGACAGGGAAGGGTCAATTGTTTGATAGCCCCGAGCTTTTCAAGCAAGCAATCACAATCTTTGCTGCATTGAACAAATTTTCATTCAAGTACTTGGATAACAGTAGATCATACTACCGAATAGGGTGTGAAGTTAAGGGGTGTCCTTGGAAGTTAACGGCAAGGTGTGATGGTGATTGTGACTTAGTCCGTGTCATTGCGCTCAATACTGAACACGTGCATAATGCATTAGATGAAACAACTTATAAGCCGACCATTCGTAGTAAGCAAGTCGGCTTGATTTTCAAAAATAAGATTGTCGAGAAACCCGAGTTTCTCCCTAGGGATATTTGCAATGACTTTGAGCAAGCCATGGGTTGTCGTTTGACTTATAGTCAAGGATGGAGGGCAAAAGAGCGAGCTAAGGAAGCCATCAACGGTCGTCCTGAGTCTTCTTTCCATCTAGTACCGTGGATGTGTCGGCGGCTTGTGGATTCTATCCCAAACACTATTGCAAGATGGACCTCAACAGAGGAAGGCAAGTTCAAGCAACTATTTGTTTCTTATGGTTGCTCCATTGCCGGCTTCCACAGAGGTTGCAGACCGGTCTTGAAATTGGATGCTTGTTTCTTGACCGGATACTTTAGGGGTCATTGTCTCTCAGCAAGTGCGCACGATGCGGACGATGGATTGTACCCACTAGCATATGCCATCGTGTCTAGTGAGAATGATGATGACTGGTTGTGGTTTTTGGAAAATCTTAAGGAAGTTCTTGGTGGCCGTCATGTTGTGTTGGTGACCGATCGGAACAGTTCTCTACTTAACGGTATCATTAAGGTGTTCGGGGGGGGGAATGTAATGTGTGGTGTCTCCGACACTTGAAGGAGAACTTCAGTAAGTTTGCTACCAGCAAGGGCTTGAGAAATGAAAGACGGAAGGCAGTTTTGAAGTTGTTTTCTGATATTGCATATGCAAGGACGGAACGTATATACAAGTTCCATTTGGGAAGGATGTCTGCATTTCATCCAGATTTGGCAAAGTGGGTTGAGGAGAGTAGTCCAAAGCACTGGGCGAACGCATATTTCCCTTTCAAAAGGTGGGACAAGATGTACACGAATCTAGCTGAATGTTTTAACAATTGGATACTTCCTTTGAGGGATTTGGACATCCTCCAATTTATGATTGGACATGTGACCCAGTTGACTGACCTGTTAGTACGCAAGCGCGCCGCGGTTCTTACGTGGAAATTGCCCATTGGTCCCTATATTGAGAAGGATATTAAAGAACGACAGATGGTTGCAAGGAAATATACGCATCGGCCTACCTCCCCGACAGAGTTCACGGTGCAAAATTCGGAGAAGAAGAATTTTGCAGTAAAGCTCGTCCCCAAGACCTATAGTTGTCTTGCTTGGCAGATGTCTGGACTGCCTTGTGGCCATGTTTGCCGGGCTATCATCAACTCAGGTTTTTCTATCTATGATATGGTCGACCCGATGATGACAAAGGGTACGCAAATGGTGATATATGACAATGCCATGTCCCCTGTGGTGTTGCATGACATGCCAAGTATTGAATCATTTCACACTGCCAATGAGTCCAACTACACTAATGTTGAAGGTATTTCTTGTACGGACCCTGCATTAAATCCCCCCGCAGTTAAAAGACAGGCCGGACGACCAAGGAAGAGGAGGATTGAGTCACAGACACAAGAGAATGACACAGTTATTTGCAGCTGTTGTCGTGAGGCAGGGCACAACCGTAGCACATGCCAATCCGCTATACCGGGGTGAAGCTTAGTTACTTTGTTTGTACTCTTCCTGGATTGGATTCCATTATCTAGGTATGTGGCGGTCTCTCTCTCTCTCTCTCACTCATGCACGTGCCTATTTTTGGAAACATCATTTGCGCCACGCTCCAATTCATGTGTCATGGAGAGTGACCGGTAGCATCCTTTTTGGAGAAGACTGCATCAAATTTTTTGGACTGACATTTTTCAAATTGCACCTACACCTTCAGCTTGCATCCTTCCTTAACAATATTGCACTGTCTATAAAAAAGAATGCACCATGAGTGTAATTGAACAGATTGCAAATTAAACCGGAATAAACTAACTGTGACCGACTAATTTATGGTTGTTACAGGGCCTTTTATTATTACTCATGGGCGGACAAATTGACCATTTTCGACGACCGACTAATATATGCTGTGATTGGTTGTACCAGGTGTTCCCTTGGTGGTGGATCATCCAGTTGTTGACAAGGACACACTTGGGTATCTATTGGAACACCTCAGGCATCTTCATTGATTTGGTTTCCAGATTAAAATTAATGCTCATCATGATTTTCATATTCGGCTATTTTCTTGTATTAACCGAGCATCAACTTAGTTTATTTTATGAACCTGCCATTAAGTTTCGGACTTCCTATTATGTAATGTGAGTTTCTTGGATTTGCATCTGCTATATTATTTAGTTTGTAGAACTCCTATGTAATGTAATTCCTTTGTCATGTAATCTCGTCTATGGTTCGATAAATCAGTTTCCACTTTATAAATTTGGTTGTCTCAATTATTAGTTTGAACTGGAATGTGGGAACTTCTGTTTTATTATTACTTTGAGACGCAAGGCGTCGGGCTAGTCCATAAACAAAGGACACCCTGTCAATTTTTTTTTTTTAATTACTGTCATGCATCTAAAAAATGCTTTGACCTATACCATTCTCTGCAAATACCCTTGCTCCTCAGGTCCTTAATATTGCAACTTTCTATAATAATTTCTCACCATGACCGGACGAAAAGAGTTGGTCGAAAACGAACTTTCTGGGCTGAGATTTAATATATTAATTGCACCTCGTCATGTCAAAGTTTGCACCGTTCCTCCTACTTTTGCAACTTCCTAAAATAACTTTTCTACGGAACGAACAGAGTTGGCAATGGATAAATACCATAAAACCAAGTTTCCCGTCCAGGTATTTACGATGTTGCACCTCTCGGCATTTGCAAGTTTGCACTGTTCCTGCTAAGTTTTGCAACTTTATAAAATAACTTTGAACCATGACTTTTCGAACAGATTCGGTCGAAAACCATTTAACCAAGTTTGTGGACTGAGATTTACATTATTGCACGCTGACATGTGAAGCTTTGCACCGTTCCTCTTAACGTTTGCAACTTTGTAAAATTAATTTGCATCATGACTTAACAAACAAACTGGAACTGCAAATATGATGGAGCTTTAGCAAAAGGGCCAATAAACCATTATCTTTTGATAGAAGTACTGAAACTGAAATCTAAGTGGACAAAGACTACTACAATTGAAATACAAGTCTATAAACCTATTACAAACTAAAAACTAGACTCCACGGACTCTGATAAATTACGAACATAGCTAATACAAGTGCAACTGCCACCACAACATTTGTTGTCATCCAACCATGCCCGGATGGAAGTGTTTCTTCAACGCCTTGCTCTCCTTCTGAAAATGGTGGCAAGGCGGCTAGCATAACCTTTACGGGTAATTCTCACATTAACCTCTTCATTCCCAATCATGTTTGCATCTACATTTAAGAATGGGCCCTTATCGAGCAACCATACAAAGCCACTCGGGTGGCCCTGTACTTGAATGTGTCTTGAGAACCCCAATTCCCTCAAATACTCCTTATGGTTCTCAATGTCATCCGGTGCCTCCATAACCATAATCACGTCGATGTCCAACATGCCAACCAACGTTCGCATGTCGTAATCTATATCCGGGTACATTCCACAGCAACAAACAACGACGTTAAACCCTCCAGAATCACTAACTGGCAAAGGATAATCTTCGTTTAAAGCCAAAATCCTGCGAACTTCTACTTCTCGTTCCTCTTTTGTACCCAAGGGGTCAAATCGTACTCCATGCCATGTCCGCGGGTTCCATTCCGGTGCCATTTTCATATTCAAACATATTTCCTTCACTTTGTAGTCAATGTGGACGATGTAGCAAGCATCGACACTGACCAAAGGCTGAAACTCTACGGGCTCTCCTGCATTAACACATGCTTTGATCACATCGGGTAGCATTTTTGAAATAAATAGAAGAGGCTTTGGTGTAACCCAAATGGTATGGTCAAATGGCATGTACAGGTAAAGGGGAAGAATAGGACTTCCATGTATTTAAAGAAAGTAAGGACTGCTACAGTAAATAGTTTCACTTTTTGGATAAACTTTGAATATTGCACTCTTATCATCCAATGGTACGCCAATTATCCTTCCATGGAGTTGTCCAATCAAACTTTTTCTGAGATAAGTTACACCACCAAAGACATTGCACCTTACCTAACAAAAACCGGCACTCTATCACATATACATCGCACTGTGGCAACACGATTTTTCATCCATGGGAAGCCAACTTTCCTTGCAGGGTAAGGTCAAATCAAGATATTACACACACAATTAGATTATTGCACTATGCCTTAGTAACCGTTGCACCATTGCAAACACCATTTGCATATTTCCATGGCATATTTGCATCCATGTGACGTAAAGTTCCTCACAGGGCAAGGTCAAATCAAGATATTCGGCTAATTAAATTATTGACCTTGCAGGGCAAGGCAAATCAAGATATTTGGCTAATGAAAACTAAATTGCACTATGGCTTATATATTGTTGCACCATTGCAAAACTAAATTGCACACTGGCATGATATATTTGCATCAAATGACGCCAAACTTCCTTGCAGGGTAAGGTCAAATCAAAATATTGGAGATATGGATTTTCATATTGCACTATACCTTACTTTGTTTTGGCACATTGCAGAAAAACCTTGCACCTTTTCATGATTTATTTGCATCCATCCATGTCACGCCAACTATCCTTGCAGGGTAAGGTAAAATCAAAATATTGGTCATATAATTTAAATATTGCACTATGCCTTGTACCGTTGCAGACAAACCTTGCACCTTTTCATGGGTTATTTGCATCCATCCATGTCACGCCAACTATCCTTGCAGGGTAAGTTCAAATCAAAACAGTCGAGATATAATTTCTATATTGCACTATGCCTTATTTTAAGTTGTACCGTTGCAGACAAACCTTGCACCTTTTCATGGGTTATTTGCATCCATCCATGTCACGCCAACTATCCTTGCAGGGTAAGGTCAAATCAAAATAGTCGAGATATAATTTCTATATTGCAGTATGCCTTATTTTAAGTACTGTTGCAGAAACGCGTTGCACCTTTGCATGATTTAATTGCATCCATGTCACGCCAACTATCCTTGCAGGGTAAGGTCAAATCAAAATTTTTGAGATATAATTTAAATATTGCACGATGCCTTATTTTAAGTTGTACCGTTGCAGAAAAACCTTGCACCTTTTCATGGTTTATTTGCATCCATCCATGTCACGCCAACTATCCTTGCAGGGTAAGGTCAAATCAAAATAGTCGAGATATAATTTCTATATTGCACTATGCCTTTACTATGTTTTGCACCATTCCACAAACACATTGCACCTTGGCATGTAACATTTACTTCCATGTGACTGAGATTTAAAATATTGCACTTCGTCATGTGAAAGTTTGCACCTTTGCTCTTAACTATTGCAAAGGTGTAAAATTAATTTGCCCAATGACTGAATGAACAGAGTTGCCATGAAATCTTAAGTTTGTGGACTGAGAATTAAAATGTCGCACTTCGTCGTGTGAAAGTTTGCACCTTTACTCTTAACTATTGCAACTGTCTAAAATTAATTTGCACCATTGTTGTATTTGAAAATCAAAGCCGTCGCTCTCTTTGAAAATATTGTTGTGTCTATCGTCCATGTACTTATGCCAGATAACGGCATGAAATTGCAAGGTGATGGCCGGAAAACAAAAACTGCTATCCGAGAGTTTGAATTAAACTAATAAAACAAAACAAGTTAATGATACAAAAACAACCAATTACGAAGTACTCATACAGTTTTAGGGCTCATCTTCGTCCTCGTCATCGGTTGGTGCTTCCTCCACTACGGGAGGGGATTCATACCTTGTATTCGAAGATGCCTCTAGCTGTTGGACCACCCATGCTACCCTCGACTCGGTTTCTAAATTCCATGCCTTAATCAATTTCACTTCCTTTTTCAACTTCTCTTCATTCCTCAGCATCTTCTCTTGATTCTTAAGCCCATCCCTCTGTTGCTTGTAAAGCACCTCAAACCATTTTGTCATTTTCGACCCTTTCGGGGGGAGGAGGGATCAAGCTTGGCCTAAGCCTAGAAGGGGCCAGAGCGGCTGTGTAAGAGGATGGGCCTTCTGCGGTAGCAACTGGTTTGGAAGCCTTGGATGCCTTGTCCCTTGCCCCTTTAGATTGGCTCCGACTCTTCTCCAAAGTAGACATATCAATAACCCCCGGATCAAGTCTCTCCATTTTGTTATACGCTTGGCTTTTTATTCCTTGAGTCTTACACATAGAGGTGATCATACAAGGAAACCACACCCGGGACGATAATGGTGTGTTTGTGCCCAAATCACACATTTGGCCGAAGATGTAAAGGGCCCAATCCGCCACAATATTTTCATCAATGAAAGCCGTCATAAGCTCGGCTGACTTCTCTGTTGGCTTATTCTCTGTTCCACGAGGATAGAGGTTATGGTGGATGGCTTGGTTCAAGATTCGAATGCTCTCTTTTAATAGACTCGGCTTGATTGGATAGGTAGCATGGTCCGGCCGGTCAAAGAGCGTGGCTTTGACGATGTTGGGGTCGAGCGGGTCCTTTCGTGGATAGTTAATTGTTGATGGATCGGGCCGCTTGTAACCTAAGTGCTCGGCGATTCTCTTGGGGGTAATGATAATGGATTTAGTACCCACCTTGGACTTGAGCATCGTTGGCAATCCAGTGGTCTTGCTACCTTGTATCTCCATGTTCGTATAAAACTCCCTTACACATTGCAAATTGTAACCGGGAAGCGGTTCAAACCAATTCTCAAGACCCTCGTGACGTATTTCCGGCACACCGTAATTCTGCTCGAAGCTTATGTCATCAACTTGGCGCTCATTCTTGAACGGCCTAGTCTTTAAACTTTCCACCCACTCCTTATGCCTATCCTTCATCATTTCATCCCGAGTTCGCTTCTTCGCCTGTTTTTTATGCCCATTTGCACCTGCGTCCGCCATTAAGGGGTCCACCTCTGCCACAAACGCGTCCTCGTCACCATCTGATGAACTTTCGGATAGGAGTCGGCGACGTTTCGACGGCTTTTGTGGCTCCACTGCCGCCTTGCCTTTGAACTTGGAAGACTCTGGCTGTAGTGACTGGTTCCTTCCCATTCCGGACAATCACAACCATAAAGATAACAATGTAAATACACCACCGATTCAATTCCAACCGACCCCCTACTTCAATTCAGTCAGACAAACAACAAGCAACAGATATACAAACCCAAAATCGACATATTACGGTCCATGACTTAAGTAAACTAGGAAAAATTTAAACTTAGCCGATCTCGGTTTAGATCATACATTCAACAGTGCCATACGGGTTCAGAGAACTTTCGGAATAGCCATGGTTACCTCGATGAAGATGAAACAACCAAGAAATTGTAGCAAACCCCTGCCGACTGCAGTCAAAAACCCGGGTCCTGGCGTTATCGCCCTTGGAATTGTTATCCATACCCCAGAAATTCCCAACTATTTAATGAGGAACCACGCTCATCATCGAGGTATGGGGTAATGGTGGTGGTTTGGGTAGAAGGTGGAGAGGGAGATTGTCACATTAAGGTATGGCGTGGAGAGAGAGAGAGAGACGTACGGAGGAAGAGAGATGGGTTGTGGGTTTACTCTGAATTTTTAAAATAAACCTACTAACTTGTAAAATCCATGGAGTTTTGTAGTTTGGTTGGAGGTTTAATGGAGAAATTAGGGTTTGCAGGTTGGTTTGGGTAGGGTATTGTGGAGTTATGGAGTGGGTTTAGGGTATAGGTGTGGAGAAGAAGAATGAGAAGAAGAGATGGAGAGTCGGGAAGAGAGATAGAGATTATGAGAAAATGACTGAGGGCCCCATTTAATTGGCACGAGCAAGTGACGATGTATCGATACCCTCAACCTGGGTATCGATACCCAGTGCGCTGTAATTTTTTTCTTCTTCCCACCAGAATTGTATCGATACACCTTGAATTTGGTATCGATACTCCTATATTCCTGCAAAATAATTTGACGACGTATCGATACCCATAACCAAAGGTATCGATACCATATGGGCTGCCTTTTTTAATTTATCCCTGGCTGGATTGGTACCGATACCCAATCAACAAGGTACCGATACCCATTTTGTCCTGCCATTTCTTGTGACGATGTATCGATACCCATTAAAATAAGTATCGATACCCAGTGGGTTGCCTTTTAAAATTTGGACATTTCACATTCACCAATTGAGAGCAAGTAAAAGTTTGCACTTCTTCATGTAAAAGTTTGCACCTTTGCTCGTAACTATTGCAAGTGTCCAAAATTAATTTGCACCATGATTTGATTTGAATATCCAAGCCGTTGCTCTCCCTTCTTATTTTTGGGCCAATGCCAGGTAACGGCATGAAATTGCAAGATGACGGTCGGAAAAGATAAAATAAAACCTAACATTGGTATCATTGTACAAGAACATAAAACCAAACTTCAGATTATGGCTGAACAAATTAATCTCATCAATAATGGCTTGTCGGTACCCATCTATGTTTTTCCAACAATTCAAAATCTTTATTGGTTGACGAATTTTTTTCCCACATGGCCCGACAACACTCCAATTGGGGAATTTTTTAATGTCACTTTACATGCCACAAAGACCTACGGCACTATGAGTGAAACATAAATTAAGGAAATTCGACGATGGTACAAAGTGCCCGTTTGTGGAAACCATGGAACAAGTTTATTTAATTTATACCCCTCAACGTTATTTATGCAAGTAACTTGCATCCATAGCGAAGTGAAAAAGGAGCAACCACGATGGTACAAAGGTCAGATTGAAAATATACATATTCAAGTAAGTTGGATATACAAGTAATCAAAGCCGTTATTTATGCAAATAACTTGCTCTATACAATTGCATCCATAGCCAAGTGAAAAAGTTCAGATTATCAACCGTCCTTCCGTGACAAGAATTGCAATTCGACTGAGATTCCTAATATTGCACCTGGGTACTCAGTATTGCAACAAAGCTATATACAATTGCACCATGACTGAGTAACCAAGGGAGATGGTAAAAAGTAGATTTCTCCAACACTAAAATTGCCTATTGCATCTGGGCATGTCATAGTCTGCATCCTTCCTACTCACTACTGCAACATACATACAAATCATGGGGTGCAACAGGTTTTTGGAATCAAAGAAAGCTGATCAAAACGACAGGGTTCTGGACTCAGAGCGTAACAAAAGCCAAAAAGTATAAACTTATGTGTTAGTTGCTCTGGTATAAATGTCATAGTTCGCATGGGCAGATACAATCCTCATAAGACCTGTTGCCATCATATAGCCTTTCATGGCAATGATCCATTAACCTACAAATGTGATATAAAAACCCAATAAAGTTATCAGCAAACATCTCACTAGATATATAATAGTAGCAGACCCCATAAGGAGCATTTTCATAATAATACTAGCAGGCCCCGAAGAGTGCATTTTCATAATAATAACGCGACTTGTCAATGCATTATGAAATCAGCCATCGAAGCACGACTAACTCTAGTACACGTAAAATGGTAATCACCTTTACGAGGTCGAGCTTTATCAAAGCAATTATGAACAGGATGCATAATTCAACATGTCTTCCTTAATTATAAATCATTCAATACCCACTACAGTTATCTTACTGGATCGCATGTCAACCATATCACAAGTTTGATGCATCCTTAAAGCCCAAAAAAAGTTTCCTATCTTCATATTGAAAAAATAGAGATGACGTAAGTCAGCATACTTACAAGTGATCATTTCATGTTCATTGCTTTCAATACCGAATCCCGTTGAGTGTTCCTGGGGTCCATAAACAGCTTGATCAACATGAATTTCCAAATGTTGTCCAAAGTTTCATTCTCCAATTCAGCGGATGCAAGTTTACCCTTCCAAGACTCCATAAACTTCATCACATATATGCCGTAGTCATGGCTATTACCCGGCAAATAAAACATGCAATATTGACGGCACATATTAGTTATTGGTGTCCAAAACAAACATCATTTGGTGTAAAAAGATGGGAAAAAAACACTTTGAACAAATAATAATTCTCACCTATTATTTTGTTGTGGTACATATTGAAAATCGATTGGAAACTCTTTACTACTATGTGTTATCTCCAACTTAAGATCGCCTAGTAAAGTGAAAAAGTTATCCCGCTGCAATGGACACGTGAAGTACAAACATTAGCAAAACTTAATTACAGTCGTTAAATGAAATTGGACCATAAAATGCTGAAACGGATGGGGGATGTCATACAATTGTCTTTACGGTGGTTAATCGGTCTCTCCTATCAAGCGGCATCAATGAGTCCAACACATCGACTCGAACATCAACCAGAGAGATAACTATACAGAACCAGTGACCGTCGGCAAGTACGGGAAATATTAGCTACAAGAATATCCATCATGCATTAGTTAAGAAAATTGCAGTAACAAAAGCAATGGAATGGCATGAGTGACAAGACACGAACCAAGTTGCATCTGGTCACATTGTAACCAATTTTCTTAACATCGCACTCATCTTTCAATACAGTACGAAACTTCCCGCCATTATATTTAACAAGATTGCTCTGTCAAACAAGGCAGAGAAAAAGTAAACTTGTGTGTACTAAGTTGGGAACTGTAAATGTAGAACATTACACATATACACATGTTACCGCAAACTCTGGGGGGAATATGTGCCGCTTTGGGTGCAACTTTCCTTTGTCCTTCTCCTCCATTTCGTTCAACATCATCCAATCCCTCACCGTATGTATAACCTGTGAATTACAGAAAATGAGAAGACTTCGTCAAGTGTGAAATATTCCATAATGGTCTTCATAAATGGGTCTTTCTAAAATTATAAGGAAGATATGAGGTTAATGAGAAGAAGGCTCGAAATATTACAATGTTCGATACCAAGCCCCTTGGGCTGAATGACTGGTACACATCTTGGAAGTCTAAAGGCCATTTTGCACCAACAAATTTAATGCATATCTTGCTACAACAAATAAACAAATATATAGTTACTTTGTGGATGTTAGAGAAAGTAAATATAACCGAAAAACTTATTAATATAAAAATCATGCATCATAATATAATCCCTTACGTCTCGTTTCTCCTCGCTGGCCTTCGGAGAAGAAATGCCACAATCTTCTTTTTATCTCCAGTCATCTTCTCTTTCGTCCATGCTGGTTTGGAAACATAAGGGGCTTGTGTAGATTGACTCTGTTTACTCTTTCGATTCCCTCGTCGCCGGGTAGGTCGAGTAGAAGTCCCCGATGTCTCACCTGTGTGACGTGTACGGGATGAAGTCTTGCCAAACTGTTGTTGGAAATCATTAAGGGGTGTCTCCCAAGTAAAACCTCTGTTACCCACACTTTCACTAGCTTGTCCATCTTCTTCATGACTGTCCTCATCTACCGATTGTTGTTCATCATCGTCATCTCCATTATCTTCTTCATCATCCTCATCACCTTTGTGTTCCTCATCATCTTCATCAGCCTCATCTCCATTTTCTTCTTCATCATCGTCATCACCATCACCTTTGTCTTGCTCATCATCTTCATCATCATCCTCGTCTCCATTTCCTTCCTCATCATCATCATCTATGAATTCTATGTCATCTCCATTTTTTTCGTCCTCATCTCCCTTTTCTTCTTCCTCCCCTTTTCCTTCTTCATCTTCTTGAATATGTGAACGGCTCGAAACTTTCTCTTTCTCAATTAACCGAGCATCTATGTCATGGAGGTTTTTCCAATTTATGAGGAACTGACGTACATTATCTTCGTATGCTTTTATACAACTCTGTATTGCCACAATAATTAAACATCACAAAGGTTAGTAAGCTATGTGAAGTTGAAGCTCATTTTTAAAAGCACAACAAATAAAAGTTAATGAAAACATCACCGGATCATGCAAGCCGTGGGGAGGAAATTGAGCCAATAAGGACTTCTTGGTTGGGCCATCCTCTACCTCCATTCTTATGCGCTTGCGGATCAAATCATTTGACCATAACGCAATGGGAGGGTGCCCTTCTTCAACAATCCTAACCTTCCTTCGGAAACGGTCAAAGTATATGATCTGCAAATATAAATTTCATACATTATAGGTAAAATGGACAATAAATCAACTTATACATTAACCGCAGGGCCAACATATAATCTCATTGTCAGGTTAAGATACATACCATTAAACCAAGCAAACATCCTCCAACACCGGCTCCGAAGCACGAACGATTTGATTTCACTCTGTGCTTGTAACTTTTCACTTCATCTACCAACCAGTCCAACACAAACTTTGGCCACTTGTACGATCTCATGGTTTCCAAGTTGTCGGTTGCAACAGCAGGGAACAATCTACTTCCAACTGCATCCTTCGTCGTGGGACATAAGAAGCATCCCAATGCAAATAACATGTAGGCCATTTGAAATTTTTCATTGCACTCCCCTTTTAACAAGACTCCTCGTAGCACAGATAATTTGATACACTTGTGAGCTTCTTTATAATCCTTTTTAAACCACCTTGCAATTTTATCCCGATGTTGCTGGTTGCATTGCCAGGGCACAGGTATGTCTCCCTTGGGCATCCCCAAAACCCTTGCGAAATCCTCCTCGGTGATGAGGCAACGTCGGCCATTAGAAAATTCTATGGTCCTAGTCTCCGGATTAAACCGCTCCACCAACTTCATCACAAACCCTCTATGCAACCAATTACACTTAAGATTAACCAAAGAATGGAAGGGATTGATCTTTTCAAATGCATCTCTTTGGGCTTTTGTCAATTTCATATCGGGTCCTGAACAAAGTCTACGAATACCCAAAAATAGAAAAAATTATTACTTGCATTACCGCTCACGTTTATGGTATGACACAAGTAGAAAACATGGAATACACACATTAAATGTACCTGCACTTGCTTACCCTCCTTCTTCTGCTTAGAAACCGTAGGGAGATTCTTACGCGCCCTCGCCACCTTTTCAGGATATTGCCGTTTCCAATCTTCATTTGGATCATTCCAATAGTAGGCGGCAAGTGTCATCATCTGCACAGTAAAGAATCTAGTCAATGGACTAAGAAATAAAAATGGGCATAAAGTTGAGGTTCATTGCATATCATGTAATTTCACTAACGTCGTCCGAATCTGTGACCACGTCCGAACCCTTCAAACCTTCATGTGCGCCTAGTATAAATTCTTGTCTGCACAAAACCAACATGGGGTGGGGGGTGGGGGGGAAATACAGATCATCAACAATGCAACCAAGATACATAACAAAAAAACAAAAGATTGTTCATATATGAAAGGAAGTAATATAGTGAAACTCACGTAAAAAGATTCCAACCACTGCGTCCTTTACTTTGCTTCTTTGGACGGTCACTAACATCCTCTCCTACCTCAGGTGGTGAGATTACTCTTTTCCGAGCATTACTTTTTGAAATTGTCATCTTATGGTACAACTACAAGCGGTTCAACCAACCCTATACAACATGCCTCGCTGAAATAAGGATGAGTGAGAAATAACATTAACATAGGAAGAAGCAAAACTCATATCAAATGAACAAAATGCACTTAAGGGATGGGAGTTGAACCATCATGGATACGGGACATGATATCCGAGATGACACTGATTTTCGGGACTGTAGGTATGAGATATGACTGTATACATGCATTGGTTAATAGTCATCCAGTTCCGTTTTGCTGGTGTCGGCATTTTCTTTTCAGTTTTCGTTACATGAACAATCTACTAAGGTTTACTAAGGCATTTTTAACTTCGGTTGCAATTCCTTTGAAGTCAATCACCCAACTCGTGCATGTGAAATTCTGAAATGTAAAAATGAAACTTGACACAGTTTCTGGATGAACAAGAACGACAAAAGTAGTCTAAGGACCATCTACAAACGTAATCAACAGTGAAGTCCTTGATAATTGACCAGAAGGCCCTTTAAATTGTGAGCAACGGGGAGAAAATAAAATATTATGGTCCACTCACCAAATGTTATAAAAAACAATGAGTTTTAGTGAGAAATTATACGCAAAAATAAAGATTCATTCTTTTTCTTTAAAATAAATTTCTCAATTCTCTTACCTATCCAACACTGATAAGTTTCTGCAAAACAATCTAAACTTCTTCATTCTTGAACCTCTCTCCACCTTTCCAACAAGACTGCCTATAACCTGTAATCTGTGGTAAGGAATTACGGCTCTCTAGGCTAAAAAAATGCAGTGAAAACCGGAATCAACGTGCCAGAACGGCCCGAAACAACGCCAACCCGATGGCCATCGAATGATCTTTTCAATCTTCAATATGACCACAAAGAGGCAAAAGAAGATTTTGATAAACCTTTTTCCAACTTTCTAAACAATGCTTTAAAATACACCCAAGAAGGCTGTTTTGAACAATGGGATCTCCTTAATTAATGTAAGGGCAACGAGAAGTGCAGCTAACCAATTCAAACGACTATATCTACTAAAGTACTAAAATTGAATCCACTACTAACTCATAATTGAAAGATTTCAATCGTCATCGCAAATGTCATACACAGAACAAGAACAGTTTCTTGATTATTCCACTACCTGTAAGTGTCAATTTTTTGGGTTTCAATTATGCATATCAGTGTGAGATTTACTCTTCTTGCCTTCTCGCCTCTAAGTTTATTGGTCATTTTCTGCATGGTATCTAATGGCTATTTGGGGTTTTGGTCAATAGGCAAAACTATAGACTTCAGTTTCAAATTGCCCTACAGATTTGGGTTTAATAAGGTTTGCTAACCTAACATATTTAGTTTGTAAATGCTCCAATTGCAGGTTAAATGGTCATCTCCATGCGATCTCCTAAACGGCCTACTTGCGATTCTTAAGTTAACTTTGTTTTATAAAGGGAAAAATAGTAGAAATCATGTATAGCATTTTCTTAAGTTAACTTTTAAGCTATTACAATTCACGTGAAATTTAAGCTATTTAAATTCTTTGTCGAGGTCTTGGTTTCATTACTAAGATAAAATCTTTCAAAGTCTTTAGTTAGTATTCTCTATATTGAAATTTGTAAGTTTTTCATGTTGGTCATTTATCCTTCTTCAATCATGAATTGAAGTTATAGTAATCTTAAGTATGATGTGTATCAACCGTAAGTACTAGATTAGTCCTAAATTAGATGGGTTTAAATATCAGTTATATCCAACGTGCATTATTTACACAAACTCTGACCCAAAAACTGCTCTCCAAATATGGATGTTGCGTCGTGCCTTTAGGCACGGGCAAGACCCACCAACCTATTTATCCAAATGCTCATTCGAGAAAACCCACAATGTAATAACGGCAATGGGACCAAAACACACAAAACAGATTTTTATAGGGCCCATTTTTATAATGCTAATGGAAAAAGGGGACCACAACACACAAACTATAATGACAACATTTTTTTTAATGGTAATGGAAAAATGGGACCACTAGTCCACTACGCAAACTAATACCCATGCAATCAATACAAAGCCCTAGTTTCATGCACAATTTTTCCACAATATGAACCCAATCCATGCAAATGTGTACAACACTGACAAATTCTCCCACGAAGTTGCATATAAGGTATGTTTCTTCAAAACCCAAAAGAAGATAATGATTTGGTATGCAAAGTCTTCTACTGCAGTGTTGTTGTGATAGCCGAATGAGCAAAAAATGGGGAACAAAATTATACCAAACTACAAGAAACCAACAGTCAATATTGAACCCTAATTTTCGAGTATAAATCCCCAAATTCAACAAATTGAACACAATTGAGAGAGAAGATTGAGGAAGGAGAGAGAGAGAGAGAGAGATAGCGAGAGACCTTTTTCCAAGTTCCAAGCTCGTCGATCAGTTGGTAGGTCCTCCAAAGGTTCAAATCCACAATAGCGGTTACAAATCACTGCCGACTTCTACTGTTGCTCGAACTCCGTGACTGTGTGCCCGCAAGTCTCACAAACGAACCCTAGGGAATCACCAGTCGGGTGGTGAGAGAGATGAGGAGAGAGAGAGAGAGGGAGATAGAGCGAGAGACAGAGAGAGGGAGACGCGTCTGGGTTCCAAATTTTTGAAATTTTGGAACTTAACGTGATTTGGGAAGACGATGGTAGAAGGGGTTTGTTGGGCGTCAAATTTAGTGAGGGGCAATGGTGTCCTTCCACATTTGTCATGCCATGTTATGGGAAATATTATTTTCCTTCCCACTAAAGAGTAATTCCGAAAAGGTACACCATGAAACGGCAATAATTTGCCCCTAGCGCCACTGTCCTGTAATTTGCCCTATTTAGTTCACAATCAAAGTCGTTTTTCTTTGTTGGTCTTGATTTATAAGTTACACAGAAAACGAACTACCATTGAATACGTTCTATGCACGGAGTAATGAATTTTATTGAGTTTGATCCGTGACCAGGACTTTTGTTGACCCTTTATGCGTCCGACCAACTTTCTGATGCATGAGATATTGGACCATTTTTTTAAAGACGCGTGACATCTCATATTTATGTATTCTATACCACTCTTTGAAAAAAGAAACAGAATCATAAATTACTGGCATTCCAAAAAAGTTTAGGTTTTAAACAATTGCTGGAATTATGTTTACTTTTTTTGATCGAATTATGATTACTCACATCCAATTTAGTTTGAATAACTGCTTAATGAGTTTGTAGATGCAAACATTAGGACACTTTTTTTACGTATATTGACAACTACGTGATAGAATAAACTCATTTTCGATTACTCAAATAGAATACATCCAAATAGCAATTGCAACAGCTAATATGTTTGTGCAAGTCTATCTTATAAGTATATAACTAAAATTTCTTTTTTAGGCTCTGGAAACCATCTCGATAACAAACTTACTTAGAGCATCACCAATGGAATAATCAAAACATCTAAATAACTAAAGTTAACAATGTTTGTTAAAAAATTGGCTCATATTGGCATAATCAAAGATAACAACCTTTTAGCCTGTAATGTTCTGCATTTTTTTTTTGATATTTTTTTTTATTATTTATTATTATTATTTTTTATTAAATGCCCATCATCCATTTCTCAATATAAAATGCCCATCATCCATTTCTCAATATAAAATGCCCAACATTCCATTGGAATATGCATCGCCGATCATGGAGAATTGCCCCACTGGGTACGCAACGCTCTCGACTGATGTTCAAAATGGAGTCCGATCGGAGAGCCGGAACAGTCAAATTTCTTATTTTAATACCGGGAATAAAACGGTATAGCTCATGTAATTTTATTGTCGTGGCATGCACTCCATAAGACATAATCTGGTATCAACCGCGCTCCGCAAATACTTTCCAATTTCTATTCTCCCAGCCGACACAAAGAACCTACTTTTCCACTTTATTTCTTCTTTCACTATTTTATTATATCAAATGTCTTCCAGTCACTTTTTCCCAATTGATTGCAAAATGATCCGGTGTGGCTCGCTCATGTATGTTCCCCCAGCAAATGTACCATATTTACACTGTTCTATCCTGAAACACTAAAAACAAACCTTATGCGCAATATCTTATAAAAATTTATAATAAACATAATAAAAAGATCAAATTTGAGGACCTAAGCCCACAAATATTACATATTTGTGTGCTTATCACTCACACTTATCCTACCAAACTACTTCCCTTGAAATCCTCCTACCCATTTCTTTTGTCCCCTCCCACGTGGTCTTCCCAGCCAAAACTCCTACCAACCCACCTTTTCCTATTTTACAAACAAAAGCCACACAACCTAGCTCCCTTTTAGAAGCCAAACTCCCCACTTCTGCTCCTCCATTTTCGGTAAAGAAACGGCAGAGAGAGAGAGAGAGAGAGAGAGAGAGAGAGAGAGAGGAATATTTCGGCAGCCCTTTCCTTTCTCTTTTCTACACCTCTTTCTCACCACCATTGCCACCCTTTATAAAAGCTCCAAACCAGCCCCTCTTAGCTTCCGAAAACTGCCCTGAAATCAGCCCCTTTCCAACAACTAAACAGCTCAGAAAACCAATTCATTCTAGTCCAAAAACTGTCCAGAAATTAGCTTCGTTCCCGCCTCGTTCAAGCTTCGAAACCAACCCCGAGAGCAGCTCAGAAATAGTCCGAAACCTGCTGCATTTTAACTCCATTACTGCCCAGAAATCAGCCCCCAAATCTACTCCGTTTCACTCCGAAAAACAATTCCGAACCGGCCACCAACAGAGCTCCATTATCGTACGATCGACCCGTTGACCCAACTCCATTTTTACTCCGTTACTTGCTAGAACTTCAGACCGAGGTAGTTAAATTCTGCCTCCCTAAATATATTTATTTTGTGTATAAAGTTTACCAATGTAAAGTTCGAATATATTTTTGTATGTGTGTATCCGGAAATAATTGAAACGTAAGCACAGTTCGGTAAAAAGAAAAGAGGAAAAGAGAACATGATTTACGTCATTAGTTGTTCACGGTTACCCTCGGTAGCTAAATTCTACCTCCCTAAATATAATTATTTTTATGTGTATTTAGTTTATTACTAATGCTCATATTTTGTTTTAGAACCTACTGTTATAAGTGAACATGTTACTTGGTATAAAGTTGGACCATACTAAAGTTCACAATGTTGTTTCGGAAACTGTAATTCTTTTTATTGTAATGTTTGTTATTAAAATGTGGAATATCTGAACCATTATTCTAATTGCTTCTCAATAGCATATTTAATAGCATCTCTTTATGTTACTGTGCACATGAATATTTTAGAAGGACAACTAGGTTCCCGGGTTGGTGCTCGTACTTAGAAATCACCTAGACGTTAAGTTAATGGATAAATGGAATGAGGATATTGGATTATTGGAAAGTTGGATTCGGATGATGTAGATGAGTTGAGAATTTTGGAAGGGCAGATAGCCGGTTGATTTTGGAGAATTGAAAGATTATAATTGGCAGAAAGCCAGAGATTCGGAAACCCTAAGTTATGGCAATACGTGATTACTCCTTGTGAATTTAGGCGATAAAAGGATGGTTTGTATTATAGATCAGACAGGTCTATATACTCCCGAGGTTACAGATAGTTCCTCGTGGGCCCAGAAGGTATCGACAGACCCTGGGGAATTCACCCTTGTGAGGCGTTGATGAATCTGACTAAGTAGATAACTTAGTCCATTCATCAGGGCTCCTAGATAGGGCAAGCAAGGGGGGAGGGAATCACGATTGGCCATAGTCTTGGTGGTTGACACGGGAGGATGTTTCTCAAAGGATGAGATTCTAGAATTCACTGAGTTAATGGATAGTAATTAAATTGGATTGTTCTTTACTTTAATTGCAGAATATATCCTGTTGTCTGTAAGTTATGGGTTCGGGTAGGGTTTAGCTATTGAGTGATTATTCGCTCATGGTGCTATTGTGGCCCTGGCATATTACGCCAGGTAATGAAGGTATAGAAGAGGAACCGCACTACCAGATGGAGGAGTTTGCAGCTGCTCATATGCAGGAGGAGAACTGGAATCAAGACGTAAACCTGAACCTCTAGAGATCCATTCCTTCCTTTATTTTGTGGGACAAATGTAATTTTATTTTCCCAACGAAAGAACTATGATTATTTGTGTCGAACCAGACTATTTATGTTTGTAACCGAATTAAGACACTTATGCTATTTCCGCTGTTTAATAAATGAAACTCTTTTGAATAATTTTTTTATATTAATTTAATTAATGCTTCCGAAAATCGGGGCGTTACATAGCCAATAACCAAATTTTGGCTTTTGGATAATCAAAGGTAACAACATTTTCTCAATAACCAAAACTCAATAACCAAATTTTGGGGACCACATCCTATTTATAAAGTCTTTTTTGGTAGAATGAATTCAAAAGAAACAACATTCTCCCTCCATTTTTCAAATACTTACTTCAAAACTCAATTTTTTTGCACTCTCTAAAAAATTGAAATTACCAATAATAAAAAAAATTGAAAATATGTTCAAGATTGGTCTCATTTTAAAGGTATTGTGAATATCTTTTAAATAGTACTAATATTATAAAAAATATATATAAAAATTTAAAGTTGTGCCCATTTTATGAATAAAAATAGAGTGAATAGTATTTTTTAATTATTATGGACACAAAATACCATTGTGACACTCCACATTGTTAACTTTATAAATGTCTTGTATGGATAATCAAAATCTGATGTGACAACTTTTGATGCTCTTATATGGGAAAATCCTAACTATTTGCACCGATCAAACCATAATGGCCAACTCTAAAAAGACAAATAGTTCCACTTGCTTCTAATGTTTTGTACGTAATATTTTACCAAGAACTTTTATTGGTTTGGAGACGTATGATATCACATATCTACATCTATGTATATTTATGCCAACTCTTTGAGAAAAGACAAAGGAACATAGACCACAACTGGATTACCAAAACTTTTGGATTCTAAAAGCTAAGGGGTGCTTTGGCAAACTTTCAAAAAAAAAAACAGTTTTTTGGTTTATTGACGTGCAAAAAACCTGGGTGGTTTGGATAAAAGGATATAGGTTTATTGGAGTGGATCATTTGCGACACGTGTCTAATGAATAATACATAATCCATGACAACAAATCCAATAATCCAAAGCACCTTCCGTGGTTTATTGCATGGAACTACATTTTTTTGCTCCAAGGAAATATATGTTTCCCAAAGGGAACATTTGAAAGAGGCAAAGGGAGTATCTCATAGTATCTCATATCTATATATTTTTATGCCAATTCTTTGAAAAAAGACAAATGATAAAAAAAAAAAACTACAGCTGGCATGCCAACAATTTTAGGTTCTAAAATATCTGAACCAAAATTGCTAGAATTATATCTAGTATAGAAATCCCATTGAATAACTTAATGAGTTTATCGACGCAAACATTAAAAGGATAGATTGTAATGTACATGGACTACTATGTGGTAGCACTAATCCACTTTCAATCACTCCAATAGAATGCATCCAAACAGCAATTACAATGGCTAATATTTAAAGGGAGAGTCCGGATTTTAATATATATTTCACGGATAATAATACATTTTCAGGATATTAGTACACTTTCCTCGAATATCGATACACCTTTTACACATTGTCCTCCATCTATTGGGCGGAGGTTAGCATTTCCATATTTAAAATTTCCTTTTCAGGCCATTAAAAAAGTCATATAGAAGGAGAGATCCAACGAGAAGATTGCTTTCATTTTATATGGAAATAACTTTGTTATATCCAAGCAAAAATCTTTTAGAAAATCATTCCTTGAATAATACTGTCAGGGCATTTTTTTAAGTGGAGTTTATAATCTTAAAAATTGCAAAAAATGAGGGACACTTGTCGCTCCTTCCGTTATTTTCACGAAAAGTCATTTTGTAATAATATATAACTAGCATGAACGCGTGCTATGCACAGTTGTATGCAACTATATGATCAAATTTTTACTGTAAATAAACTGGTTTTATATACAATAAATGCTGTCAAGATGGATATATTCAAATCTTCATTGAAAGGCTAATTGCATGACGCAGAATAGAAATATTACATTATACAAAAATAGTTTATTTACTTTTTCTTATTTTTGTTTGAGTTATTTTGGTAGGGAGTCTTAAGTTTAGAAATAAGTTTTCTAGAATATTTGATTTCAATTTATTAATAGGAATCTTCGTGGATTAGGTTAATTCGGGGGAGGATTTTCGAAATAAATTTGGTGAATGGGTTGGAGGAGAATTTACCTTTGCCCCGCCCTTATGCCTGACTCCCTGCGATCGTGACATTTGGAACAATCATCTCTCATGTTTTTCATTTTTCTTTAATTTTTTGGATATCCATCCTCATTCCCCTTTTGGACCGGGGATGGAGGGTAGAAAAATCCCGATGAAGGGCTCGGGGCATGGATGGGGATTAGATGTGTTTGGGGTTGGGGATAGTGATATCTACTCCCGTCCTTGCCCTATTTTTTTTTCTGTCGAACAAATCTATCTCGGTAAAAAATGAAAATAGTGAAAATATACCAATGAATTACCTGCTTAATGAAGAAAAAGACATTAGTGACCTCTTCTTCAACTTCCATTCTTCTATTATTTTCATGTGACAGAAATAAAAACACACAAAGCTATATTCCCGGTTGTCAATAGGTATCCTTAATTGTAACGCCCCAAAAATTCGGGGACGTTAATAATTATTAAAAATTAAAATATAAAGTAATAACAAGTCTGATATGGCAGATTATCCTGCGCCAAATTACATTATTATCCTTAGGGTGGGATCTATGGCTTCTTCTACCCCTCTGCCGAGTCATTCCCCATCTCGGCAGCTCCTCCGGCTCCATAGCTCTGCTGGAAGTAGAACTCCTCTTGTTATCTTGGTACTCTAGCATAATATGTCAGAGTCGCCAGAAAACATCGTGGTATAAAGCCAGGGTTACACAAGTGCAACACTGTGAGCGAAACGCCCAACAATAACTCTACCCAAAATCCCAACTAGCAATTCTAGAACAATATATGTATGATCGAAAATAACAACAGGAGTTAACAGAAGAAAAGTTTTCATGGAATGTATATGCGCCAATGTCAGTGTAAATCATGCTCGTGTCAATGTTGATGCAAATCAGAGTTAAGCGCGTTGTAGACACCCCAATTTTTGATGACTTGTGCATCCCCAGTGATCAGAAAGATCAAAATATGCCTCGGAAGCTTTGGAACAATGCCCTTTGTACTCGAAACCCAAGAAAAATCTCTTGAACGCAAGGCATACCCTAGACCATCTTTCTAGTACATTAAAACCCCTCTTTTTTGATATATAATATGTCTCAATCCGTTTTGAAATGAGGGAGATATGAGGATTTTACCAAAATAACTCTTTTTCCGACCACCTGAGAGTAAAATTGTCATACATTTTGATGTACAAATCATTTTGCTTCCCAACCACTTGGGTTAAAAAGTAGACTTAACAAGCTTTCCAACGGTACCAACCACGCGCAAAACGGAGTTCGGTAGCACCCGGGCGGCCTTGCGAAGTTTCGCCTTTTTACAGTGCCGCGCGGGACAACAATTGGGCCTTACGGTACAACTATGGGCACCGTACGGTGCACTTTTGAAAAATTCGAAATTTTTTCCACTTCCACCGTACGGCACACATAGTTGCACCGCACGGTGCAATTGTGAACACCGTACGACACCTGTTGTTCAACGCGAATCCAGCAAATTTTCAGCAGCTCTGCAACTCGAATCTCATCATCGTTTCGTACTGGGTTGAAAGGCTACCCCGTAGCTCATCATACTTGCGTGAAGGAATTGGTTAGCGTGAAAGATGGTCGGTTCTCCCTCGTCTATAAAATCCAAGCTCCGTTGCCGATTGAAAGGACC
>JAXBDA010000182.1:46433-101581 GCA_036023075.1 Gaultheria prostrata | reverse complement strand
TGCTCTCTCTCTTTCTCTCTCTCCATAGACATATACAATCAATGATTCTCTCCCACAATGTGCAGACCAAGGCTGGAGATGCTGCTAAGGCCGGGAAGAAGAAATGAAGGGTCACAGTCGCAGTCACAGATTTTATGGTGGGAGATGCATGCCAAAAGAAAGCAAAAGAATGTTCTTATGCAGCAATTTTCTTCATACAACATTTATCCGCAGTTCTTTTTAATTGTTAGTGTTTTGTTATTATCGTCCCTACTTGTTAACGAGACCTTGTAAACTTTGGCATGCCTTTTGCCCCCTCAAAACGAATCTTCGATAAATTTTGAGATGTTTTTGCATTGTTCAGCAAAATCTTTGGTTTTCATTAACGTTTAACAAGTCAGTTGCTAACAAGTGACTGCGCGATCTATTTGCAATTTAATGCCTAAACAGTTGGAGATTAATTCTTAGCATAGTGGTGTTTAACTCTTGGTTGCGAACTTTTTTTTTTCTTATTTTTTACTATAAAGTATTTTGCCATTCTACTGCGTAGTAATATCTCTTGCTCTTGCTTTAAATGCACCTGTGTTGGAGAAAATATATGGGATAGGATTTTCTGATAGAATAAACTTTTCTCTTTCTACTATTTAATTTGCTGAAATTTGTGAATATCATTTAAAATTATTATTCTATGGAGTTTGCTCTATTCATCTCATCATTTTTTGAGGAAAATACTGTACGCGGAACTCAAACTAGTTAAAACATTTAAATAAATTGCTTGTATTCAAATAATCTATTTGTCAATGTTTGCCATTAATAAGTATCATTAAATTTAAATTAAAAGAATGTTTCCATCAGACATGGAATTTTTCAATACAAATTAGATCATATTTGCAAAATCTGGAACACAGATATGATCAGACTTACGTTGGGCACCACGTAACAGTGGTCTTAAGTACTGTAATTACTTCCATACTTGGCCATTGGTGAGGCTGTAAACAAGCCGAAACGAGCTGAGCTTTAGAATTTTTAGGTTTGTTCATTAAGTTTTTAATCGAACTCGAATCAAGGTCGAACTCTACGAAAATTTGATGAGCTGAGCTTGAGCATAACTTCCCTAGGTTTGAGTCGAATTTGAACTTGTTCACAAGCCTTAAAAAGTCAAAAATATTACTAGTAGATATTTATGCTCTTATACAAGTTTAGAACTATCAATAAAATTTTCATTTTGTACATAAGTAAGTTCATACATATACAAAATTATAAAAACATATCAAAATGTAAGTATATTGTACTTTTAAAGGTTTATACATGCACAAGTTATAAAATTTTCACTACGTACATGTAAAACTTTATACATATTGATGGTTATATGTGAAAATTTATGAGATATATATATATTTATGTATGCATATACTCTGGGTTCGCGAGCCTAATCGAGTCGAATACTATAAGGTTCAGGTTTTGCTCATTTAATATTTGAGCCTAAAATTGAGTTCAGGTTCGGCTTGTTTGGGAACTAGAATAGTTTTTACGAAGTCGAGCCTCGAACAGTTCACGAACGACTCTATTCATTTGCAGCCCTAGCCATTGGGCGATGTTGCATCTTTTTTTTATTCTTAGGGGGAGTTCTCCAATAGATTTTATGAAGATTTGATAAAAATCAAGCCGAGCAAAAATGTGAGATTTTATTAAATCTCTTCACCAATGGATAAAATCAAATCATTGATTTTATCAAATCTTCATAAAATCTATTGGAGAATTTCCCTTATAAGTCCCCCTTATAAGGTTGGGTATTTACTGAATTCTCAGCAAGTATGGTACTAAATTGAAACCCAATATAGATAAAGGTGAACTCCGTAAATATACAACATACCCGAATCGGCCAAGGTATATATTCTTCATTTTCAGAAACTCTCCGTCTAGGGTTTTGGGGATTCCTCTGGTTTTGCCGCATTTGCAAGCACAAGAGCAGCTTCAGCATAGACCCGATCTGAAACCCTAGCGATGGTAAGCCACTGGAACTTCTCCAGAAACGAATGTTCGTGTATTTCTTTGTGCGTTTTCAATTGATGAATTTTCTCTGTTGTTTGATTTTTGCAGTCGCTGGTTGCGAACGAAGAGTTCCAGCACATTCTTCGTGTGCAGAACACCAACGTCGATGGCAAACAGAAGATCATGTTCGCGTTGACCTCTATCAAAGGTATCGGCCGTCGTTTTGCCAACATTGTTTGCAAGAAAGCCGATATCGACATGAACAAGAGGTTTTGCTATTTCCTTCTCTCTCTAATTTCATCATTTGTTTGTTCTTCCAGTGTTCACAAAGAAATTCATTCTAGCGTCTATTGCTGTAGTTGTTAGAGTACTAGGGATGCAAACGGCCGAGCCGAGCTTTGACGTGTTAGAGCCCAAATAATAAAGCTCGAGCTCGGGTCGTTTATTTTGGAGGTGTTTGAGCTCGGTTTGTTTAATTCATGAGCCTCTATAAATGATCAGAGCAAACGAGCTGTGGCTTTTTAATCGATCGGAGTTACGAGTAACAGAGCTTAAAACTCAAAGTTGAGGTCAACTCCATTACTACCGAACCGAGCCAAGGAGAGCTTATAAACAGCTTATTGAATGGTTTGCAGCCCTAATTGTAGTTCTATACTGGTGTTGTGATTATAACTATGAATGATCTTTTGGTGCTTGTTTCATAAGTGCCACAACATTCGACTAATTGATTTCCTCGTTTCAAATTGTGCCAGAACCTATTTGTTTTTGTTAGCATTTCTCATTGTCGTTCACCGTTTTCTCCTTGTTTCGGATACTAATGATAGGAGAGTGAATGTATTAGGCCAATGAAAGTTCCATTCATGAATGGGCGTACGGAATGGAATTAGCAGTTATAATTGTTGTTTTTTATGATAGTCTTCTAATATGGTCTTTGATGTGTGTAACATACGCGTATCCTGTCGAATTGTACATAGTCTCTGTGCGGCAAATGATACTTCTGCATTTTATTCCATTTTTATGGTAAAATCTGTTCTTCCAGACTTTCAGTAGCAGAGCCTGCTATTGTTTGAGAATTGGGACTATGTGGTCATACTCGTCAAAGCAAATTGTAGGTGTTTAGGTTTGGTGGGTTGTTAGATGTCGTCATCTTTTTAGCTTATGGTTAAGCTTACAGTAATAGGGTCTAGGAGGTAATTGGTCATTCGTTGAAGGGCCAGACCTCAAGGTTAGTAAGCCACGATATGAGTGATATGACCACTGATCAATTATACACACAGTGTGTTCTTTTGGAAATGGTATTTATGTGAGGAAAGCTAGCTACGTGGTGATTATGTTGGATCTCTTCCCTAGTATTACTTTTAACAGGGTTATGCTAATTTTGCTTGAATGAATATGTTGTAGGGCTGGAGAACTTTCGGCGCAAGAGCTGGAAAACCTGATGACAATTGTTGCTAATCCTCGCCAATTCAAGATCCCAGACTGGTTCCTTAACAGGAAGAAGGATTACAAGGATGGGAAGTTTTCTCAGGTGACATCAAACGGCTTGGACATGAAACTGAGGGATGACCTGGAGAGACTCAAAAAGATCAGGTAATTCTTCACCATTTAAGGATTAGCATGAATTCCATTTTCCTTTCTGATTCTACGAACCTAACTCTACGTTAGCCATTTTTATTCACTACATTTGGCTAGCCTCCTTCTTGCTCATTATTGTTTTGATTTGGACAGAAACCACCGTGGTCTCCGTCACTACTGGGGTCTTAGGGTGCGTGGGCAGCATACCAAGACCACTGGCCGCAGGGGGAAGACTGTTGGCGTCTCCAAGAAGCGATAATCTGGTTCTTAGATCTATCTTGCAACTAGTTTTGTTTGGTTACAGACTTTTTTTCTTTTATCGGCAGTTTGGTTACAGACTTGGTACTTAGTTTGAGAGTGTGGATTGTTTGCTTCTCCTTTTAATACCGTATTCGATGATTTGAAGCCTTGATTTCCTGTTGATGTAATGTGGTGAATCTATTGAGAGTAGGGGTGTAAACAGCCAAAAATTGAGCTCGGGTTTTGACTCGTGCTCGACTCATTTGTAAACGAGCTGAGCCTAGCTAATTTGCTTAACGAGCCTCCTTAAACAAGGTGAGTCTATATAAATGAACCGAGCTTTACCAAGCTCGTTCACTAAATGAGCCTAAAACGTAAGCTCGAGCTCGGCTCGATTATTACACGAGCCGAGCCTTGCCTGAGACTCAATTACTCAACGAGCCAAGCCGAGCCCGAGTCACGAGTTACTCGTTGGTTTGTTTGCAGCCCTAATTGAGAGTACCAAGAGATGACTGAGAGTACCAAGAGATGACGGAAGGTAATTCATACAAAAAAGGCAAATTACAAAAGGCATATTGCCAGCAACTCCTTACACAAACACTAGTGGGGCTGTCCAACAAAACTACAACCTCCAAGGGAAAACAGACTGCTGGATGCACTTAAAATACAATCCTTTTACACGAGTAGACAAAAAACAAGAAATGCAGTTTCACTTCCTATCCCTAAATTCTTGTACCATCTTCACATCATTCCTTTTACTACTGCATATTAAGCCTTGCCGCAGCGGCCACTGAATCCGCCACGCCTCCGGGATGTGCACCCATCATGGGATTGTTCCTCATCTCGGCACTAATAACCCCTTCTGCATCTTCACTTGTCGCTGGTTTGTCGGCCGGTAGCTTGGCAGTTGCATCCTGGTAATCAAACACCCACATCACATATACTCTCTGTGGAAACTACCCATTAGAATACACTAAAAACGAGTTCTCAGTTCATACCTCCAAAACATCGCCTATCGTGGTCTTGTCCTCGTACCACGAGGACCTGACATTGTGTGTAGCTGCCGACTGCGCAGCAGCACCAATTCCGCCAGGGAGTATGTAGCCAGTGGCTCTCACCTCTGCCGCCTGTATTGCGGCGGCATCACTCAGATCAACAGGCATGTCCCCAGCCGCAAGGGCAGATGCTTCCAAAGCTTCTCCAATAGTGATCGGAGAACCTGGTTCCAAAGCTTCTCCAACAGCGATCGGAGAAGCGGTAATAACCGGAGAACCGAGAATTACTGGAGCCGGGGGCTTCGCTGGCTCTGTTGCTGGCTGTGTATATTGCCCAACCACCTGTTCTCGTTTCATAGACAAACAAAACCTTTGATCAGTCCAACACAAGAAAAATCTAGGATTTTCTTTCATGTTCTTTTAAAGATTTTGTAAACAACCGCAAATAAAATTTTCCAAAATGCTACATATGTACAACTGACGTTGTGCAACAATTCATACCGGTTAAAGAATATTTAAAATCCGGACCTTAGATTGCTGAAAGCAACCCATTGTACCTTAAGATGGATCTAGAATATTTAAGCCGCCATACCTGGTCTCCAACTGCTTCAACGACTATACGTCTAGTGCCAACGTTCGTTTCGGAAACGGTGACCCCCTGATCTGTGGCCATGTCCGCCAAGTCGTTGTGGCCACGCCGAGCCGCTCGTTCACCGCCGCAGCTGACTGCATGACGGCGGCAGGGCCACCCGGTTGAGTCTTCCCAAGTGCAATGTTCTCAGCCGACTGCATGGTGGCCGCATCTTGCCATGTAATCGGTTTCGAAGCTAGATCGCCAGAGACGTCAAATACATCATCGTATTTGATCGGTTCCTGCTCGCTCATCATGGCTTGTTCCTGGCTCATCGTTTCTTCTTTGCAAACACAGTAAGTAAATTAAAGCTTAATTTGGTAAGTTCTATGAATCTACGATATGGCAACACAAGTATATGCTGGATATATATATAGTTTCCATAAAGGGAAAGTGTGTATTTGGGGGGTTGAAGATTGTAGGGACAGCAGGGGGTTATTTGGTTACACGTGGTAGATGGGGGTTTGGGGAAGGAGCCATTGGGATTGGATATTTGGTACAGGTGGTGCTTTGCTTTGGTATACATTTGGCTGGGTTCGACACTTGTTCAACACTTGGCACGATAGGAACGGACCCAGTTTTCTTTGGACATTACTCATTACTAATTGGGTATTATAGTAAGTCTTTAACATAAGTGATTATTCCGTGCTCGCGGCGGTGCTTCAGAAACAATAACAAATTGCTCCAAGGTCCTTTATAGATTTTCCTAACATATTTAGTCCACTTCATATTTTCATAACACATTTAATCCATTTTTTGCATTTCCTAAAGTACAAGGTTCATTCTCCCTTTTTAATAGACAAATATACCCCCACATAATTTAATACATAATACGCCCTGCCGGAAAGTTCACCGGCGCCGGAAAAGTCACCGGAAAATGGACTTCGCTGGAAAAGTCATTGGCCCAGATAACCATATCTGGACTCACAAAATGTGGTTATATGGACAATATATATATATTAAAGCCTACTTGGGATCAGATGTGGTTATCTGAAATAATCTTTTTTTTAAAGCCTATTTGGCACCAGATGTGGTCATCTGAACTCATAAGAGGTGGTTATCTGGACTATATATGTATTTTTTAAAGCTTACTTGAGATCAAATCCCCATCCATCTACTAGTAGTTTATCTATTATCGATCCGTGTATATGCCTAAGAGAAAATGACTGAATAATCATAATTGAAGGTCAGTTTATCACCGAATGAGGATAAAAAGGTAGCTAGCTAGCTTGCTCATCTTTTATTGTTGCCTATTTTATACACAAAAAAAAGTTGATAAGAAAAGTCAAAATAGTGCAATATGCTACTGCAACCCTACTCTTTTCTTATGTAAATATAAATGATACTATTGGTGGAGCAGTGGGACTTTCTACGAAAGCATTAAAGGCTACACACTAGCCTATGTTGGACTATTTCACATTTTCTTAAGAAAGTAGCAGGCAGCTAGCATTTATTGCAGCTCTTCTTTTGCTTTTTCTCATCTTCTCCGAACAAAGGCATTCGCCTCTCTTTTTTTCCTTCATTTTTTCCGGTTGTAATCTAGTTTCTCCCGAAACGCAAACAGTACGCCGTCCCACCCGTCGTCAACAACTGTTCCACTTCCACGGAGAGCTGCTCTCAGATAGTCGGCATTTAAGATTCACGTCGCGTCGATCCGACGGTGTTCCATTTCCACAGAGTGCTGATCTCTGATCGTCAGTGGCTTCAGATCCGACGTTGAGTCGATCCGGCGGCGTCTAAGTTTTTCTGGCTGGAGTTTGGGTGGCAGCCGGCCGGCGAGAATGTTAGTGGACAGTGGTGGTGTTGTTGAAGATGAAGTTGACGGTGGAAATAAAACGGATGGACTTATTATTTTTTATAACGAGGGCAAAATTGTAAGTTTGCCCTGTGAGTGGATTAGATGTGTTAGGAAAATGTTAGTTGGACTAAAAGTGTTAGAAAATAGCTATAGTGGACTCTATAACAACTAGCCGCAGAAACAATTAATAATTGTTTATGTAACTCGTATAAGCTAATGATTAAAGAAGTGATCCAGCCAAATCAACGGATAGATTTCAAAAGAGTGGACTCCGTGGATAATCCTCCATGGATTGGGCCTACAGGCATATCAGAAGAACCTTAGGTGAATCCGAGGCCCAACAAAAAGTCTAACTTCACATCATACCGAAGGCTTGCTTGAGTAAAGACAATGCCTAGAGGATCTTCAAGCTATTCCAATTAAGTAGAGGTGCGAACGAGCCGAGTAAAAAACTTGAGCTCGAGCTCACCTCGTTTATAAACGAGCTAAACCCTTAACGAGCCGAGCCATGTATATTTATAAATGAGTTTTCATAAACAAGCTAAGCATATATAAATGAGCCGAACTTTAGAGTGTTAAGCTTTAACTCATTTCCTAAACGAGCTTAAACTCGAGCTCAAACTTGGATCGATTACTAAACAAGTCGAACCTAGAACTGCTCGTGAGCAGCTCATTCGTTCGCAGCCCTATTCCCAAGTAGTCTTCACCCTCTGTTGGCAATTTCGGAATTCATTCGAGCACACCATAACACAAACTTGAAAATCTTGCACCAAAGATGATTGGAGAAGCAAGTTTTTAATAGTAATCATTAAGTTTCAGCTCTAAAAAATCCTCTAATATCAGTGGGACTTCCAGAGCAAACTCAATATTGCAATACTCATTCTACCTTCCCATAACATCGCCATCGATATGACCCACCTTTTCGGTGAATTCATTTATAATTTATTTTATGAAATGGTATTACATATCAATCAAGACAACGACATTGCTCAGTGATTAATAAAATTTTCTCGATTCTTAAAAAAAAAAAAAAAATCAAAACAACGACATATATTTAGGGAATTGAAGTTCACACCCCTCATTTCAACATCTGCACCCTTTTTATTTTTATTAGGGTGAAATTACTGAAATACTCTTCCATTTTATAATCCCTTGGGGGTGCAGATGTTGAAATAGAGGGGTATTTCAGTAATCTCGCCCCAATAAAAACAAAAAGAGAATGCAGATGATGAAATGAGGGGTGTGAAATTCAAGTCCCTATATTTATTTATATATTATACATATAGCAGTTGATATTCGGAAGTGCACATGTCATATGTGTATGTCATTGTTAAGACTTCGTAATAGTATTCATCACCATGTGTAACAAATCATTATTACGAGAGCAATTATTCTTATCGGAAAAGTCCATGCGTACACCATACTAGTGTACTTCAAGTGTACACCAGTCAATCTCAATTGTCCAAAAATATTTTGAATGGTTCGGATTTTAAACAAATTATTTGAGCGAATAGTTTGCACTTTGTGTGCGAATAGTTTGTAAAAAAATCGGGAACGTCCAAAACGCTTTTGGACGATTGAGATGGGTTGGTGTGCAATTGGGGTACACCAATGACCCATAGACACGTTGATTCTTAGAGGTTGCTCTCCAATGGATTTTATGAAGATTTAATTCGTGAAAAAAATTGATAAAATCTCGCATTTTTTCATTAAAAATGTGAGATTTTAATTTTATGAAATCTTTTTCACGAATAGATAAAATTAAGGGCTTAATTTAATCAAATGTTCATAAAATTCATTAGAGAACAACCCCTTATTCGTGTGTGAATTTTCTTGGAGAGAAGAGAGAGAGTGGTACCACGGCTTGATACCATGATGTGGCACACGACGCCACAAGGATGCCACGCCCTCAGAACCTAGAGCTTGGACAACTCCTAGGCGTCATCCTAGTGGCTAAAGTTTTGAGACTTGAGGATTTAATTTTTATTTTTTTTATAATCAGATATCCGGGTCTGTTTTCGTGCACCTCGACTAATTCTGAGGTCCTTGAGGTAATGTCCGGGCTTAACCCCCAAGAATCTTGGAAGTATCGACTCGTGTGAGATCTGTCGATGCGAGACCCCGCAGCGACTTCAATTTGCCCCGTTAGTAGATAATGAAATTGGTCCATCTAAATTTTTAGCTGCGCATAAGTTGGTCAGAAAAGTCCAGACTTATCAGAAGATTAGAGCTTTGAGGGGATCCCAGGGACGGAGCTATGAAGGGGGAAGTGGCACGTGCCACCCCGTTTGAAAAATACCACACACAAAAAAGCAAGTGTGCTTTGTCATAGTGGACAAGGTGCGTTTGCATTTTGCTGCGCTGCAAGAGTTCAATTCCCCTACAATGCAAGTCAGTGCGTTCTTTGTTTTTTGGGTTTCTTAGTCCCCTAAAATCCTGGCTCCACCCCTGCTCCCTTCATTCAAGTTCGGTCTGGGCGAAATCGTGATTGGGAATCAAAACACAGGGACTAAGAAGTTAGTTTTGTGCTGCTGGAGAGGATTAGTGATTTAGACAATCTTCCGAAACTTTTTGAGCGGTGGTGATGGTATGACTAAGAAGTTCCTTCACTTTTCAACGACAATAAACGTAACTTCATAAAATTGTACTATAATTTTCATTTTGGCAATTTAAACCAACCTCCCCCCGAGGTTTCTTACAAATACACTGCCCCAATCTTTCAACTTATTACACTGACCTGCTTTGAATGGGAATAGCTTAGCTCCGTTGATCTACTCAATTAGTCTTTCGCTAGATTAACGTATTCAAGTTAATTCATTTTGAGAAGCTCCCATTTTGCCCTTAAGTTTCTCTCGGGTATCCATATCAAGAAATTAAGACTTTTATGATTAAATTGATCTGAGAGTAAATTAAATTTTTTAAGGTCAATAATATGGGATGCACAAAACTAACAAATACCAACGTAGTGGAGTAAATTATCCTCTCTCTTTTTTTCAACAACTTTCATCTTTTACAAGTTCCAATCTTAGGAAGAATAAAACCCAATGGTTCTGGGTTCATTTTTTCGAAGTGAGAGAGTGTAAGTTATAGAAATAAACAAACAACATTGAATGGTAAAGGGCAAGAGTTGCAGTTTTTGTTCATTCCTTAGGGTAAGATACATGATATACATAGGGCAAATCTACAAAATTTTCAAAAAAATATATACTTATCTTATGAGAGAGCTTGTCACCTCAGTGGTTAGTCTCAGCCTCTAATACCAGATCGTTATTACGAGCAATTCTTATTCGTGTGTGGTACCGCGGCTTGAACCCATGGCACATGACACCACAAGGATGCCGCGTCCTCACAACCTAGAGCTTGGACAATTCCAAGGTGTCATCTCAGTGGCTAAAGTTTGAGATTTAAGAATATTTATTTATTTATTGATAACCGAATGTCCGAGTCAACTTACGCATACCTCGACTAATTTTGAAACCTTGGAGGTAATGACCGGACATAAACTTCAGGGACCCTGAAGGTATCGACTCCTGTGAGATCTGTCAATGTGGGACCCCGCAACGATTTCAATTTACCCCGTTAGTAGATAATAAAATTGGTGCATGTTAGCATAAGCTGGTGGAAAGAGCCGGACTTATCAGAAGAAAACTTGGGCTTCGAGGGGATCCGTTTTGATTCCACATTGGAAGAGTCAATGTAATTTAATTACCAGAAGAGATTGCCCAAATTTTGTTATTTTCAAAATTGGAAATGGTCTACCGTTGACTCTACACTCGCTGTTAAAAAAGAAAAAAAAAAAAGACTCTTTTTTTTTTCAGTTCTTTTTTTCACTTTAACAAAAAAAAAAACAAAAAAACCTTGAGATCTTAAGAAAAAAAGAACTGAAAAAAACCAAAAACAAAAAAGACTCTATACTTGGGGGTTCAAGTTTTTATTTATTTATCATTTAGTATAATGTACTTCAGATTCATTTTTTTTTAAACTGAAAAAAAAAAATCCTTAAAAAAAAGGAACCAAAAAAATAAAACCTTGAGGTTCAAGTACTTGGGGTTCACCACCGAAGGTGGTAGTATAGATGGCGAGGGTCCCTCCCGTACACGATGCATCCAGGTTCGAGTCTTGCCTACTGTGGGACTAGCGCGGAGAGTTCTTTGTCCATCTAGTACTTTGGTGGTGTTGTAGTGATATCCTGCCCTCACGGTAGTAATTATAGCTCGAAGTGGATATTTCACAGTGGACCGAAAACCTCTATTGTCTCTCGTGGTTGCTATGCTAGTTGTCCATTCCCACCGTTTTTGCTCTTAAAAAAGAAAAGAAAAGAGAGTCTGAGAGAGTACTTGGGGTTCAAGTTCGGGTTCAAGTTCGGTCAGGACGAAATCGTGATTGGGAACAAAACACAGGGACTATCAAGTAAATTAACACCACGGCGCATCGCATCGAAACCCTAGCAGGTCGATAAGACACTTTTTGGCTATAAAATGAACCTCACAAACCCTACTGCTCTCTCTCTCTCTCTCTCTCTTCCGCCCTCTCTCTCTCTCTCTCTCTTTTGCTCTAGCATCTCTCTGAAGAGCTAGGGTGTTCACTGCCTCCTTCACGAAGTCTCTTCTTGCGAGGTACACCAATTTCTCAATCAGTTCTTGATTCACAGTCGTAGATAATTATCTATGTGCGAACAAGCTGTTTTGTGTATTGAATTATGTGTTGCTTTATTGTAGATGAGTTGTTTTTTCATTCGATTTGTTTTTTAGATTAGTGGATCTGTTTTCTTTTCATCTGTTGGAAGATCATGAATCGGAATCGGATACATGTGGAATTTACCGCTGTGATTTGTGTGGCTGTCGGTTTCATTTTTTTGTTGTAGAGCTACTTCAGATCTCATGTCTGTATCAGCATATCTACTGTTTGAATACTGTGGGAATTGTTTGCTAAAATTTGTTTAGAGTTTTACTGGGATATGGAGTCGTAGCTGTCAATTTTATACAGCTATAAACTTTATCCCATAACTCGTTTGATTTTTATTTGTCAGTTTACAGATTTTTAGTCTTTTTTAATAGTTATGGAAAATAAGTTAAAAAGTCGCATACGAATCATCAGATATTGAAAATTATTGAGGATTAGTTGTAAAAATATTTTCCACAATCTTTGTTGATTAGAATTTTAACGTTTTCTGATTATTCTTAAACGTTGAAGGAAAAAATATGCGTCTTGTAACAAAAGTATAGTTAAGTATTACTCGTGGTTGATTAACTATGAAACAATTTTTTATGACATAATCAATATAGTGCCCCCGCTATATCTAATTTTTGGGTTAGTTACTGTCTGTATGTTGAGAATCTTCTGTGTTGTTGTGACCATTGTGGTGATGGTATTTTCACTATTTTGAACATGTGTTGTGGATTCATTTTCAAGAACTTTCCCGTTAAAAAGAAAAATGTTATAAATTAACTTTAGGGTGCGGATGTTGTTGTCAGTTGATTGTACTCGTCCATACCAGAATATGACTACTTTATGTACAGGTTTATCTGTTTTCCAATTGTTTTTGGGTTGAACTGTTTGATTGGTTCTCATATAAGGTTTTGGGAGGTAGGGAATGGTAGTTTTTGAAATTTTCATTTATTGGACATTTGCATACCAGTTTTTGATGCATTGATGGTTTAGTTGTATCAGCTTAAAGTTAATTAAGAGATGTTGAACGTTTTGGTTAGTACCCTTTTTTCTTCTCAGTTTTTGATGCATTGATGGTTTAGTTGTATCAGCTTAAAGTCCAGTTTCTTTTTTAGTTCCATAAATAAACAGTACGATGTAAAAAAAAAGCAGATTCCCGATTCCCTCTGTTGCTGCCGTACTTATATTTAGTTGTAGCGTTTAGATCTATTTGAAATAAGTTGGTTGTAGTGAATCCTATGCTGTATTTGTCTACCCACATTTTGGGTTAGGTTTACTCCAACTGTATAATGTTTCAGTAATCCTTGGGGAGATGCAATTGGCTATATCATTCTCTTTGCCCATCTGTGATGTTTGTTTAACTTGCCCGCCTATGTGTTGTGCTGGGTTCTAAATAGTCGTTCATAGGATTATATGAATCTCAAACTTTTGTATTCTGTTTTTGCCTGCAGTTTGATTTTAGAGGTCTAAAATGGGTAAGGAAAAGTTTCACATCAACATTGTTGTCATTGGCCATGTCGACTCTGGCAAGTCGACCACCACTGGGCATCTCATCTACAAGCTTGGAGGAATTGACAAGCGTGTGATTGAGAGGTTCGAGAAGGAAGCTGCTGAAATGAACAAGAGGTCATTCAAGTACGCATGGGTGCTTGACAAGCTTAAGGCAGAGCGTGAACGTGGTATCACCATTGATATTGCACTCTGGAAATTTGAGACCACCAAGTACTACTGCACGGTCATTGATGCTCCTGGTCATCGTGACTTTATCAAGAACATGATTACTGGGACATCACAGGCTGACTGTGCTATTCTCATCATCGATTCAACCACTGGTGGTTTTGAAGCTGGTATCTCTAAGGATGGCCAGACCCGTGAGCATGCTCTCCTTGCTTTCACCCTTGGTGTGAAGCAAATGATTTGCTGCTGTAACAAGGTCAGTGTAACTAACATTTTTTTGGCTTCCAGTTTATTGTGCCTGTGTTGCTAACGATTACCAATGGAATTACAGTTGTCACAACCTCCTCTTTGATGTGGCGCCCCTCAATGTTACCAATGCAAATGTGGGCCCTTGTTCAGGGCATATTTTTTAATAGTGTATGGTAGATTAAGAGGGGTGACCCTTACAAAGAGATTCTTGGTTGAAATTTATACATCGGGATTGTAGTTCAATTGGTTAGAGCACCACCTTTTTAAGGTGGAAGCTGCGGGTTCGAGCCCCGCCAGTCCCGATTAATTCCTTGACATGTGGTCGTTGTTAGGACAGTCCCGTATTGTAGTCTTATCCTTCATAATGTGATTTCTATAACTTATCATAAATATTCAATCATCTTGGGTACTGTCTCTTACATCTGGCTATATCAGCAGTTTTCTCTTTGCATGATTCATTTATTTCTGGCATTTCAGTATTTGAATTGGATTGCTAACTATAATATGTTGGGATCAGTACCTTTGCTCTTAGTTTTTCATTTTGTTGTTGATTGAATGGCGATGTGAATTGTGGTTTCTTACTTCTAGATGGATGCCACCACTCCCAAGTACTCAAAAGCAAGGTATGATGAAATCATAAAGGAAGTATCTTCTTACTTGAAGAAGGTGGGCTACAACCCCGAAAAAATCCCCTTTGTGCCAATTTCTGGCTTTGAGGGCGACAACATGATTGAGAGGTCAACTAACCTCGAATGGTACAAAGGCCCCACCCTCCTTGAGGCCCTTGACATGATCTCAGAGCCCAAGAGGCCATCGGACAAGCCCCTCCGCCTTCCCCTTCAGGACGTTTACAAGATTGGTGGTATTGGGACTGTCCCGGTCGGGCGGGTTGAGACTGGCGTCATCAAGCCCGGAATGGTCGTCACGTTTGGGCCCACAGGGTTGACCACTGAAGTCAAGTCCGTGGAGATGCACCACGAAGCTTTGCCGGAGGCCTTACCTGGTGACAATGTAGGGTTCAACGTAAAGAATGTTGCCGTGAAGGATCTCAAGCGTGGGTTTGTTGCATCAAACTCTAAGGATGATCCGGCTAGAGAGGCAGCAAATTTCACCTCCCAGGTAAGTATATGTTTATGTATTTTTGTGTGAATATATGACGTCACTATGCAAATTAGGCTCAATCTGCATGAGATTATGGTTTTGATCATAAGCAACCGTGTTAGTTACGTTATTGGAACCTGCATTCAAGTAAACATGTTGCCTATCCCTCATTGTCCATGGAGTAGATTCAATTTTAGTTGTTTATCCATAATGCCTTTAGTCTTTCATAACTATCCACTACATGGTGTGGAGAGGGAAAATAAACATGGAAACTCTCGATAAATATAAATGTCCCAACTATTTGTTGCCAATGGAATTTTGTGGTGTCAACACTGGATTTACATATTCATGCATAAAGGATTCTTTAATCTCAATTACTAAGAGAGGTGGCTAATTCGTGTCCCAGGTCATTATCATGAATCACCCGGGTCAAATTGGAAATGGGTACGCCCCAGTTCTCGACTGCCACACGTCCCACATCGCAGTGAAGTTTGGAGAGATCTTGACCAAGATTGATCGGCGATCTGGTAAGGAGATTGAAAAGGAGCCCAAGTTTTTGAAGAATGGTGATGCCGGCATGGTGAAGATGATTCCGACCAAGCCTATGGTTGTGGAAACATTCTCCGAGTACCCACCTTTGGGAAGGTTTGCTGTTAGGGACATGCGCCAGACAGTTGCTGTTGGAGTTATCAAGAGTGTGGAGAAAAAGGATCCGTCAGGTGCCAAGGTCACAAAATCTGCTGCCAAGAAGAAGTGAAGCATGGAGTCTGGTTGGAGTTTCGTCCATTGCTATCACAAAAAACACCTATCATTTCCCGATTCTATTTTAAGTTATTTAGTTTATCTAGTTTGTTTCTTCCTTTGGGACAGGTTTTTGTCGTTGCTACCTGGTTGTAGCTCCCGTTATTGGGTGCTGGACAGGCGGTGGCGACAATTAAGTTGTGTTTGCAAGGCCAAGTTTTGAATTTGGTTAAATACTTTTTATGGGGAGTTAAAAAGACTATCTATTTGTTTTAAGGATTTTTCTATTGTTGTCCTCTGCTATTGTTGGCTGGGGTGATTTTGGCAGACTTCTACTGTTTGCTATTATGCCTGCACTTAGAAGTTGGTATTTTTGCAGCACTCCGACTGGGCATCTCGGTGCTTCAGTAACTGGGCTGGAGTTAAATGGCTGGAATACCCAGCTTTCCTTCGTCTTGACCACAGATACAAAACCCAGATCGACTCCTCACTGTCGGTGTTCAACCAGGAAAAAGTGGAAGAATTTCGTCTGTTATGTTCACAAAGCAATTCATGTTGCACCAGAGTTTTACTATGTGATCTCAAAGTTTATGCCGTATGAGCTCTGAAGTAGATTTTACTAGAATTTCCAATAGTTAATATTTTCTGATCAACTCGATTAAATCAGAATGAATTCATCAAAATTTAAAATTTTCTCGTTGACCTGTGTAGTTCTGATTAAAATTACTATCTAATTTAACCTCTCTAGTTTTTATTTTATTAGAGCATTGATTGATTTCAAAAAAATCTCATAGAAAAGTCGATTCTTCCAGATTAATAACTGGTAAAATGTCAAATATTATATGCCTAAGAATAATCCATGAAATGTTTTGTTAATTAGTTGTCCAACGGTTTGTCCATCCTTCCTTGTATCCCCTGGTCAAATTCCAAATTACGATAAGTGTCCGGGCTAACTTTCGTGCACCGACCCACCAATCCCACCATTTCTATCAACCAAGTTCATTTGTAATCCCTCTGTCAAACAAGTTCTAAAGCATATTTCAGGTGAATTTATGTTGGAGACATTATTAATCTAAAATTAAAGAGGTGACTAATGTTATGGAAAAATTAGGTATGGTCATGTGTGTATCAGAAGTTTAGTTTAGTTTATTTTTATATTGTGGGATTTTTGAGTTTCAGATAAGCAGCTCAATCCCAATCTAATAAAAAAAGGAAAAAAAGAAAAAAATGTTATGCTCTATTTTAATTTTTTGAACATTGTGAATGATATTTTATAGGCACACTTTAAAAGGTTATGAACATTACTCACTTTGTGTCAACTTGCAGTTCACTTCAAAGATCAAAATCTACCATTTTGTAGGACT
This sequence comes from Gaultheria prostrata, assembly GCA_036023075.1. Taxonomy (NCBI): domain Eukaryota; kingdom Viridiplantae; phylum Streptophyta; class Magnoliopsida; order Ericales; family Ericaceae; genus Gaultheria; species Gaultheria prostrata. The sequence continues at coordinate 84,571 of JAXBDA010000182.1, read as the reverse complement.
TCATTTTTTTTAAGTATTTGTATAGAAAATGAGCTCAATCTCTTATCGGCAAGTGAAACCGAAAATGAGTTTTCCCATAACTCATTCTGGGTGACTCCTTCTAGATAGTCAAAAGTAGAAAAGGTAAAAGTGAAAATGCAAAAAGAGGTATCCAAACACTGTTCATAAAGATTATTTAAAGAGAAAAACAATTGATAGGGAAAATAAAAGAAATATCTTCTCAGTTTTTTTTTTAATCTTATTTCATACAATATGTTAAATCTAAGATTAAAATAATCTAGTATATTCATATGTGTCGTTTATGAAATAAATAAGTATGTTTTTAGCATGAAAAAATTAAGATTGATTGAATAGCGGTACTCATATGATCGAAATATGTGTACCACACACAAAAAGAAGATAGACAAATGAATTTTTAAAGGTAATTTATTTTATATGCTCTACCTGATATCTTAATTTTTGTATGTATGGTTTCTACAATGGTCTCTAAAAGTTATTTTCTTAAAAGAAAGATTATATTCAACGAAACTAGATCGGTGTGCGTAATTTCACATGGACAATTCTTCATTTACATTATTTATCATGTATCCTACATTAATTTTTCTGCATCCGACAATTTAACCATTGTTTTTTTTTATTTCCAATCCAAGTTAATTAGGTCCATGGATAGGCTTGGGCTATGTTTTTTTTTTTTCCGCATAATTGGGGTTGAGATATTCCAATAATAGAATTGGACATTGTGATGGCAATATTATGAGAGGAGAAGAATGCTATGTAAATTACGACGTGCCTTTGTCATAAAGTCAGGGAAAAGTAAGCCTCATTTTATGTACTTTCAGCTACTTAACAGTTGGGATACTTGTCTCAGTTAATACCGATTGTTCGAGTCATGCCTTTAGGCATGAACATGCAGTAGGTGCATTCAGCCACGGGTAGAAAAATTTAGGTGGCCATTTCTTTTGATAAAGAAGTTTATGGGCTGTGCCGTTAGGCATGAATATGCGCTATTAGTTTATTTTCTATTTATTAGTACAACCTCGAAATATTGGGGTTATTATCCGTGATGAATGTGTCAGCGACACCTGTATTCGCAAGCCTAATGTTGATTTGAATGTGCTCACTCTATTGGACATGGTGTTGAGATATTGCACGTGAGCCCAGTATTGATTTACGTGTGCAAATTGTTCGAGCGTACCTTTAATTGTTACACAAAATTTATCCTTCTACGATTTTTCTATGATCGGCAATTTCAATCATAAAGGTTTGCAATTTTTTGGTGAACACAAACATCGTAAAAAAATTGTCGTGATTTGAATTGCATCTTGGAATTGTTGATTAACCGTTAATTCCCCCACGTGGAGAAGTCAAAACAATTTCAAAACAACGTTGCCGTGTTTCTCTAACCACAAGTTACATGTCTCAATTATCACCCCTTACTATCATAGATAGCTACATAGACAATACATCTATTGCTAGGTACTCTTGCTCTCATTTCTCCGTTTTCATATTTTTGCCACGACAAAATCAACCGTTCCGGTTTTCAACACTCTAGCAAGTTACGTAAAAAATACTAATTTTAACATCAACGGGTGAACTTGCGCTATTAATTTCCCAATGTACTTTCGAGAAAACGAATACGTTTTGACCACAACTTGAAATGACACATAAATATCAGCCCAAATCCATGAATTCCAAAACTATCAGGCCAACCCCAAAAAGCAAGCCACTTTCATTGGTCGGTCTTGACTCTTGAAAAAGGCCTCGAATCCAAATTGCTTGTCGTGTCAACAAGGAGGATAAGTCACCACCGGTACTGGCATGTCAATTGGTACGTAGTGCGTGTGTGGAGGGAGACGTAAAGCAAATCCCAAAACCCACCATTTCTTTTTTCCTTTTGGTTAGTGGTGTCGAGACATGCGTCGACTAAATTCCCTCTCCGCTACGTTTAAAGACAGGTTAACCATGTCGGGACTATAAAATTCATAAGAGAAGAAGTTCTTGCAATCTGACCTCAAGAAGTTGTCAAGTTTGAAACGGGTTTGTAGCTCATCCTTAGCTATTACCACTTGAGCTACTACCCCAAGGTTTAAGTGTAACCGTTTCCGTAGTATCGAACGTTACGTAATGGGAATCGGGTGCAGAGGTTGTGAACATTACGGTAGAGTATCTGCCGTAAACCAGTCCGTGAATTAGATATGGACCAATACGTGACGGGAACTGACCGACACACACACAACTTTTACTCTCACCGGTATAACAGTATCGGAGAGCCCAAAAACCGTTACATGACGGCCGACCCGACACGTTACGTAACGGCCGGTATTTAAAACTATGACTTACCATTAATTTCTCTCATCTCAGCAATCAGGTCGTGTTCGAACGGTACGAACGAACGTAAAGAGGGCTTGTTTTGATCAGTCACAATCTTCCTAAACATGGGATGAAAATGATACTAATGATCATAAGAATCTAATCTAAGCGAAAACCGGAGAATCTTAAGGCCGAACAAGTTAATAATTTAGTAATCAGCTAGAATTTCTTATTCTGCAAATCAGAAAGAGCCAGAAGAATTGAATTTCATATTGATTAGTCCGAAATCAGAAGGTAATGGAAATTATGAACTTTCTATTCGAAATTGAATTTCGAAAACTTCAACCGAGATTCAAGCAAACCATCAGAAGAAGGACAAGTGAAACAAACGTAACAGAAAGCAATTATTCATTATAACTCTGGTGGTGATCGGGCCAATTTATCCGCACATCGACCAATGACTAATCCCGGACAATTTAAAGCCGGGCCAATTCATCATCATCATCATCTTCAACATCCGAACCGTCCAAATCCACGTCTTTCGGCACCGTCACAACTAACTCACCGTCGTCATAACCGGCTACAGCCAGTTCCGGGCGCGAACACGCCGGTAGCCGGAACCGCCACACGTCGAGATCCAATTCGCCGACCGGAAAATCAAAAAAACCACCCCCACGTATCACGATCTTCGTTACCCCGGGATAGATTTCAACATTCTGAGCCCTGACGTCGTTGCCACTGCCGATTTCTTCGTCGGTGTGGACGACGAATCGGAAGCAGTCGGGGGTTTCTACGACGAAAACGTCGGCGTTTGAGTGGAAGGGAAGCTCGAGGACTTTGGCGAAGATGTGGGGGAGTCGCCGGAGTTTCTTCGTCGTCGAAGCGATGTCGTATCGCAGCGTGATGTTACGCTTCTTTGGCACTGGATGAACCTTCATGGTCTCAAGAGAAGGAAACGATCGAACTGTCTCAGAAAACTGGTTTTTTGAGATTTTACTGACAAAAACAAACTTGGGAATTTCGTCTGGGGGAACTGGTTTTTACGATGTTTGCTTATTATGTGCAATAGCTCTCTGTTTTGGGAATTTCGTTTCAAGATACAGCTATATATATATATATACATATTGGATGAATTGACTAATAATTCCATATTTTTATTTTTAGTTACTTCGGTAGTTGTTCGGGTCAGCTTACACGCACCTTAACTAAATCTTGCAAATCAATTCCACCGATACTAGCGGGGTCCTTTTAAAGGGAATTGAGGATCCGAGCCGTTGATCGTGTTATGGAGATTTCATCTCGGTACTTATACGATCCTAGCCGTCGATTGCCGAGATGAAATTCGAGCTGTGTAATCAACGGCTCGGGTGCCGCACTACATGCAACACTACAGAATCACCGGAACCTTTTTAAAGTCAGAGCAAAACTCAAAGCGAAGTTTCGAACCTGAGACATTAAGATGGAGTAACTCTGAAATCTCAAAACTTGACCACTGTGCCATATAATACCCGATTTTTTGTTTTCGAGTTTCATGCAGGACAAAGAGGGGAACTTGCTGGGATGTTTCCAGGTTCTTGTGGTGCAAAAATGCTAAAGAGCCTGCAAAAGCACCCCACAAAAAAGGGTCCCAAAGCCTAGATTTACTAATATATCATTACAACGCGTTTCGCTGTGTTATTTTCCACAATGACTCGTTTGGTACAAGGTTTAACACGTTAGTTTTTTTATTTTTTTGAACTGGAACATGTTAATTTGTTGACTAATGTTTGTTGTGAGGTACTATTAATTGTTTAACATATTAGCCATGTGAATTGTGGTTCATTGGTTTTAACTTGCTCCTTTCTTACGAATTAACATATTATTAGTTCCTCTAAATAACCAAACTTGATATAAGTATTCACTTTGACACTTATAATCTCCTAGACCCATGCTTCATTCTCATTCATAATCTCATCTTCTTCAGTGTTTTCTGTAGTAGGCCAGATGGCGGGTTAGTCATTCGGGTCATGGAATTAAGTCCGGCCTAACTTGGCGCAGACCCAATCGATCAGACGACCAAAGTCCACTGGCGACCAAACAGCTGGTGGGCCGAGGTGTCAGCTCTTGTTGTGTGTGGCAATGTCTAGCAGAAAAGGATGCAACACGTCAATGCCTATATGTTCGGTCCGGCCACATGGCACGGTCACATGCTACCTGGCAGCTTGACACTTGGCAATCGTCACGAACCCCATAATGTAAAATGGTTATTCATAATGTTACCGGAGGCACGAGCTCAGCACAAGCAACATTGACCTTCAAGTCAAGACAGTATTCCTATATAAAGTACAATTCTGAACCCTAGATAGGTACGCCGTCCTTTCTCACTCAAGCTTTGCACTTCTCTTCTTACAACCAGAGAGCGGCTTAGCCATCGAAGTGCCTACCGGTATTCGGCACCGGCTGACTAGGCGCAAACTTGGTTCCCCTTAGGTCTAGAAGAGGAGCTTGATCCAGGTCCAACTTGACAGACACCCCACACTTTCCAAACTTAATTAGTAAACCAAACGATCCATAAACAGTGGTGATTCCAAGAGTTCGGGAGCATGGGGTCATTTATAAACATCAACGTAAATCACAGAAGTAAACACTAAATCTATAAGAGAGACACGAGGGAAAATTGACGAGGACTCCAATCGACTATCCGACAAACGGAAGAAGAGAGAATGGAGGGGGTGAAGATTGATTGTTTTGGATACAACAGTTAATTGTAACGCCTTTTGAGATTAACTGGGGCCCGTGTATGCATAGGTTCCCCCATGTGAGAGGGGGCGTTACAAATAACCGTTGTATTGAAAATTCTATGTTGAAGACTATAGAAGAGCTTTATTTTAGCCATTTAATTTGTATTCTGTCGGTTTAATAATTACTGGGTTTCAAGAGTAGAAAATTATCTAATGTGGTAACAACATCTAATGGGTTTTATTCCTTTCGTTTGGTATTTTCTTATAACTTTTACTAGTTTCAAAGATTAGAAAATTGTCAACTTTGGTGTCAACTTTGAATTTTAAAGAGGTCATTTACAAAAAAAAAATTAAAAATTAATATAGTAATAGCAAAATTATTTTCTCTCTGTGGAATCGCCTGACCCCATTCATTTGTATGTGGTGTCGCCACTGTCCATAAGAGTTTAAGCACTCGGAGCTTAATTTGTACGTATCCTATTTTAAACATATTCATAGACACCAAATACAGAATATGTACTCCCATCTAATAATAATAATAATAGGTTCAACAATTGTTGTTCGTCATCAAGCATGCTTGCTGTGGTGCTCGATCCCCTGCATTACTGAATTAAAACACAGTCAATTATTTTTGACTTAACGAAACTAAGGTTTCCATCGTTGATATTCTTTGTCAGACTGTATGTGGACTAGAACTAGAAGTATCAAAAACTAAAAATAAAAAATGATTCGTGGGGAAATTGGCTTTACTGCGTTCAGATACGGATTTAGAAATTTGGATAGTGATGAGCACACAAATCAGTAAACTTAACCCGTATGTTGATATTTTCTAAAATAATATTAATGTTTTTCCTGTAAAATAACATATTGGTGATTATATGTAACTTCATCTTATAATTAACACAACGCGATATGTATACACAAAAAGATGGTGCGAAAATTTACAACTCTAAGAAATATTAGATTGATAAGTATGCGCATAAATTTAGAGTGATTTTACAAGAACACAACCTTATCGTATCCTTGGAGAATTTTTTTCTAATACAACAGTTATTTGTAACGTCATCTCACACGAGATGGGTTCCGAGTATATATATGTGTAGGTTCCATTTCTTATGAGAGAAGCATTACAAATAATCGTTGCTTTGAAAACTGAGAGAGGAAAAGATAAGTTACTCCCCTTAGCAAGAAACCTAAATTTGATCATCTATTAATAATCTCGATTATTGGGGGGATGGGGACACGTCCCTATTGCTAAATGGAGTAATTATATTAGTTCATCCATCTCACATCACAATTGCACGATTTTCATAAAATTAGCTTTAATTTCAGTGTTTAATTGATAAGGGTTGGGTCATTTCTCTGGAATAAATAAAAAAAGGTCCAATAGTGCAAGGGGATGTGTTTATTTATTAATTTTCCTTTTTTCTAGTAAGTTATTTGAGTTGCGACCTAGTACAATGCTCTTTTTTTTTTTTATAAATATAGATTGTGTCGAAAAAAATTCTGAATTAAAATAATTCGGCCACATTCAGACCTTGTTCGATCGCGGTTTATTATTAGCCCATCGCTAGTGACTCTACAAAACACGAGTAATTATTTTGTAGTTTTGGAGCATAATCACGAGTACTTTTTGTGCTTGTTGAGAAATTAGTCAAACTAATACACACACAAATAAAAACCTTGAATTCGATCATAACCCCATCTAAAATCAAAAAGAATTCAAGGAAGTGAATTCCTTTGTTTTCTTGGGGAGATTAGTGATGGCCAATTTATTTCTCACGTGTAAGTGGTGGCAAGATCATGCGGTAGAACTCTTGGATGCCCCACACTGCATCCTGGGATCGAGTTTCATTTCCCCCTCCCCACGTAATAGATTAGGAATGACGAATGACAAAAAAAAATAAAAATTCTCACGTCACACAATACCATACAAAAAAAGCGCCGCAAAAATATTATGAATATTATCCTGCATCTATTTAATCTATATTGGATCCTGTCTCTTACATCACTCTTGCCTCCAGCCAAAAAACAAGTTTTAATTTCAGTGCAGAATTCATAATATGTTGGTTACGCAATTAAATATAAAGGTCCAATTAATCGTTTATTGCTCACATTGACAGTTTAGTACGTATATTATTTTGTGCAAATAGGTTGGAAGTCAATTTCAATGAATGAAGAAAGCCAATAAACTCCCCAAAATAATTGGCATCTGAAAATGAAATAGACCATTGGCTCGTTCGAGAAACAATTCAAATTTGAATAAATTTTCCAACTCACTAATTTTTAAATTTTTGAAAATTCTGAAAATAAAAACAAAAAACTGAAAGTGAAATGGTTACCAAACAAGGCCTAAAGTTTTCAATTAATCTTGAATAATTCACAGTTTTGCTCGTTTATCATCTCTAATTAGCAATATACGCCACTTATTACCATTCCTTCCTTTCTTTTTTCTTTATCCACGTGAAGTTAGGACATTGCCATTCATATGAAAAAAGTGAATATAGTAATTTCACATGAATAATGACAAGAAAATGAGTGAATGAGGATAAAAAAGAGTGTGAAAAGTGAAAACTTCCTTAATTAATTGACAAAATTTATTACGAATATTCAAATGGTAGTCTTATAACACGGGGACCAGACAGTTGGTATTTTTTGTGTACAGTGTCGTTTTATAATCTTATTATAAACTTTTTTCAGTTTCGGTCAACATTTTAATACTTTTCCAATTCCTCTTGTCGAGATGAATGATTAAAATAAAAAATTATGAAGGAAAGATAAACAAAAATTGCAAAAAGTAAGTTGTGGTAAAAAAAAAAAATACTAAGTAAGACAAAAAAAAAATCAAGTGAACTCACCTTTTTTTTTTTTGAACTAAGTGAACTCACCTTTAATATCTTCATTTTTTTCCGGATCAACTTTTTTTTTTTTCTTTCTGTTCTGGGCCCGTTAATGATCATCGGGCCTCAATGGTTTGCATCGTAGAAGTATGGGCCCTCGTCGGCCACCAGTTAGCTGGGTTCTCTTTCCCTCGTGGCCACGTGCGGCCTGCAACTTATGACCCAATAAGTATAAAGACTAACTAAATGGGTCCAGATTTTACACTCTTTTGGGCTTTCCCGAATCCGATTATTTCAAATTTGGATTCGAATCCAATATCGACAAATTCAATAATATCCGATACGTTTCTTTATTTTTACTTTTTTATTTTTTGGCGGGGTTGCAGAATTTAGGGGAATAAAAAGTAGTATATCAGACCCAAAATCCGGACAATAATACAACATCCAGATTCAGACATCCTGAGTTAAAAACTTGACAATTCGGCCAAAGGGTAGTTCAAGTAACAATAGGAATGAGCTGTAAATCACTAAATCCAGACATCCTGAGTTTAAAACTTTACAACCCCTTGGGACTTGGCCACAAAAAATAAATCTCTTATATATTGTATCCTTTAGTCCCGACGTGGATGGTCTGCCTTTGATCGGGTAGGGAAGGGGAATATTGTCAAATGCAAATCTTGTAATCAATTCACTTTTATCTTCAACATAAGTATTCTAAGCCTGTGTAGCAATTTGAATGATGAACTTCACCCTACTCCAATGAAAAGTGTCTCATCTTTTTTTTTTTTTTTTTTTGAGAATAACTTATTTACGGACTGTGTGTAAACGACGTGCTTGCATATGGTGGATCCCGGCCGTCCATTTCGAGATCCAATGGCTCGGAGGCGATGTTCCTTTATTTATTTTTTTATCTAAAATGTATTTAAGGAGATGAGAGAGAGCACACCGCTCCGAGTCATTAGATCTCAGTATGGACGGCCAAAATCCGCCTTGTGGCAACACCCTGTTTGCACATGGTCCGTAAACCTTTTCATATCCCTTCTGATCGATCCCTGTTAAGTGTGATTTTAGTTACAGATTGCATGTGTAACGGTAGTCGGGATTAGTAAAGCCAAATTTTTTTATTAAATCAAGTTCAGTTAGTTTACATTTATCTTGATTAATGTTGTGCAATCAATCTCTCTGCCTACCGATAGAGAATTTAATTAAAGCTGAAAATCCATAGTGATACGAAAAATATATATTTTTGAAGTTACATATTTCACCTACAGTGACACAACTAAACTCATGGATAGAGCCGGGGATGCCAGTCAGGGGCGGTCACTCTTTCAAGGGAAAAAAACCTCCAATTTTATATAGGAAAAAAAAAACCAAAATTTTTCCTATGAACTTATATAGGTTCGCCCCTGCGTAGTGAAATTCCTAGCTCCGTCCCTACCTAAACACCCCTACCTAAACACACTCACGTATAGGGGTGTCAATGGTCCGGATTGGTATGAATCCGAGGACCGAACCAAAAGTCTACGGTCCGATAAAATGCAATCCGTGTCCAAACCAAAAATCTACGGTCCGGTTCCCAAGCAATCAAAAAATCACGGTTCGGTTTACGGTTTATCCACGGATTATTACATTCCACTAAATCAAAAAAGAAATCCCACATTTGTTTAAAGAAAAGGGTTACTAACTCATAGCAACAATAACACACATATAACTCCCAAGAAGTCTTATCCATGCTACAGTAACTGCACTAACTCAACTCATAACAAAAAAGTGGCATGTGTTAAGCATATAAGATCGGTTTTTCCAGTCCTCACTCTCATTCATAAGAAAAGCTGAAGTTCATCGTTTCATGTTCAATCAGTATGAAGTTTTCTTCATCCCCGGAGACCGGCCTAACCTAAGTAAAGGCACCTTTGGGCGGAGACTACTCTGTTATCTTACATTCTTCATTCACATTAAAGACAAACAAGCAAATTGCGATCTTGTACTCCGGTACACGGAATACTAACTATATCTAAAAAAATAACGAACTTTTGATGTTGATAATAATAAATTTAATTATAATTTTTATTCCAATATTATATATATTTTTTATTTTTTATTTATTAAATTCTCACGGTCCGGTTGATTTTATCCACGGTTCTTTTAAGAAAATCCATGGACCGAACCGCAAAGTACGGTTTTCTAACTTTTCAATCCGTATCCGGACCATTAATCCACGGATGTAATCCAAAACCTACGGTTTGATTAGGTTCGGTTCCGGTTCACAATTCATGGGTTTTTATTGACAACTCTACTCACCTAGTGGTGTTACCGGTGTATATACCACTTTGAAGGTATTCTCGATTTCACCTTTTCAATTTGAGACTTTTGAGTGATATTTAAACCAAAAAATCGAAGGGTAATTCATGTCCTGATTCCCACAACGATCCTATTTTCCTGCAATTGAACTACTGAAGAACATTTGTCTTCCGATATCAGTCGTTCATTTCGACAATTCATTCTAATTTGTTGACATGTCTTACAAATAAGAAAAATATCTAACTAGCAATATACGTTTGATGAATTTAAACCGTTGAAAACAATTGCTATCACTTTGAGCTAGGGGTGAAAATGAGCCGAGCTTTGTAGAGCTTGAGCTTGAGCTTGGCCCGTTCGTAAACGAGCCGCCGAGCCCTAAATGAGCTGAGCCAAGATAATTTACTTAACTAGTCTTCTTAAACGAGCCTAGCCAAATTTTACCGAGCTCGTTTACTAAACAAGCCTAAAACTCGAGCTCTGCTTGATTACTAAATAAGCCGAGCCTTAACGAGCTGAGTCACGAACAACTCGCGAGCAGCTCAGTTTGTTTACACTCCTACTTTGAACCTTCAAAGGGAGAGTGTCCAAAATCGGCTAAAAGAGGAGTAAATCCGAATTTCAAGACAAGTAATTCTCCTCAGAGATAGTGTTAAATATTTTTAGCACTTTTGGGAAAACTCTACTTGTTATGGACAGAGAGATTGTGGCCGAATTTTTCAGTGACGATAGAGTACTGTTAACGTCGTACCTTGTCACGCATTCGGACCGTCCAACTGTGTGTTGAACGGCTCAAATCTGTTGGATTAAAAGCACTCCTGAAATTTACAAAAATACCACCGGCATATTTAAACCGTCCAAAATACGAATGGACAGCTCGGATGCACAATAATGTACCGCCACGTGATAACCCTACCGGCATTGAAATTTATTCCCACGTGATCAGATTAGGATGGCATTTTCGTCAATCCATCGCGAGAAAGGCCCACGCACCCACAAAGTTCCCGTACCCGAAACGCTACATTTAATTCCCACTTTGAGTAATTTCAGATCCGGGGATTCTGCTCTTTTTTACAAAGCTCAATCGCTCACAGTTCCCATGGCGGTGTGACGAAACCACAGAACTCCACCACTCCATCATCATCATCATCGTCAGAAAAAATCTCTAAACCCTTAACCACTCCATACCAAGCTCTTCCAATCAACCACCGAATCAATCGCTCATTGCAAACTTCTCTGTCCTCTTCAGGTAATTCTCTCTCCAACTTTCTCCGTTTAAATCGAAATGGAAACTAAAACCCTCTACTTTTTCTTCTGTTCTGATTTGTTTTTTCTTCTGATCTGTTTTGCTTTGTATAGATCTGACTGTCAAGTGATCGAAGACTTCATTTTTCGTATCTATATGCTTGATCTACGACCTGGGTTCACTGAAATTAACGACAATCTTCTAAGGTTTTGGTGGTTATGGAGACGATTTAAAACTCAGTGTTCATTTTCCAGCATATAAAACCCTAGTAGTATGCTGTCACAATTTATAGGCTTTTAATTGACAGAAGATAGTTGAGCTTGAGCGATCGCGATTTCTGAGCAAAACAGTCTGAAACGAATTTGGAACACTTTAACTTGTAGCGATAGTGTAGAGGAGGACTTTCTAGTGTAGTTATGATGGAGACGCTTGTTGTTCTTGATGAGCATCGAAATGAATACTTTAACAGGAGGGCTCAAGGCCCAGCTAGATTTGGGTCATCTCCTTCTAGAGGGTTCAGAGGTATCAATTGCCGAACCTTTCAGTCCGGAGTGGGAATACTCCCGACCCCGTTAAAGGGTGTGACGAAACGGGCTTGTTCTTCTTCACCGAAAACACCATCACCTTCTGTGAAATGGCACTCAGAAGAATCTAAACACTTGAAAAAAGTTGTGAAGAGTGGTTCTATTCCCATTCCTATGAACATTAATGATGGTTTTAACGAAGGTTTTTTCTTTGAGGGGTTTACTTACTCTGAGCTCTGGGCTGGACCCGCATACTCCAACTCACCACCTCCTAGTTCATTGCCCATACCCACATTTTCACTTTGCTCGAAAAGGACTGTCTCACTTGACTTGCGTGAGAAATCGGCCTCTGATGTGAATTTCCACTCCATGGCCAAGTCTGCACCTGCTTCCCCCACGAGGGACTGTAGCATCAATTTTTCTAGAAGTTTCCTTAACAGTGATGACTCTGCGACGATGACCCTGCGTCGCATTCTGAATCTTGACATTGCAGATGAATGAAAAGGAGCTGAGGGCTCCTGTAGATAAACTATTGTACATAGAGAATAAAGTAGTGTGACTATCTAGTGGTTTTATTTCAGTAGTGTAGTGGTGGTGAATAATAAGTGGTGGCTGGTTGTTTGACAATCTTCAGATATTGCCTTGATGTTTAAGGTGTGGATCAGTTATGCAGTTCTTCAAAAGATGTTGCTGGATTACGGGGCACAGGTAGCTGCTAAAATGTTTGAGAAACAGAATTAGTAGCAATGATGGGAATTTTCTAGTGCTGTTGTCTGATTTCAAAGCGGTCATTTGAGGTGGGTTCATGAAAGTGACTACCTAATGCTCATTCAGCTTAAAAGGAAGTTGATTCAAGTTGATCGAGGAAGATAGGTGATGTGGAGTGGTGTGTTAATGCGACCTGCTATTCCCCATTGATAAACTGATGAGCTGTTCTTGGTGGATTTCAAGTTGGGGATATATGATTACCTTTTCTATAACATGAGTGTACTTCCTTAGGTTTAGGGTCTTACTTTCATATACTTTTGTATATAGTTTAGAATCCCGACTCCATTACTTTAACACCTTCTGTAGGATTTTTGTTTATTGATGATTATATTGTCCTTTGGTCCTTAATCGTGTCTCTAGTGTCATTATCCGTTACTTCTCCAATATAGAGTTAATCTTGCCTGACGTAGCCAATTCTTTGCTTACTTCTACCTTTTTCTTTTGACCTATGTGGCCTGAATGGGATGCTCCATCTGTCTCTCTTCATTTGCACCATTTCCTCCATTGTGGCTTTCTTTCAGCTTAGGTCTGACTCCTATGTCTTCACTCTGAGAGAGTGTTGAATTCCCCATCACCATCTTTTCTGCATTTTAAATTGGAAAGTGGGAAGGGAAACTAATTGCCTCATCTTCTCTCCATTGCTCAGGCCCCAATAGGGTTATCTGTGTTTCGTTGTCCAGCGTAAGCCCTGTCACTTTGTGTTCGTGTGTTCTGGTACTATCTTTGAGTCTTTGTAAGGTTCCTGTGAGATTCTGTTCTTGGAGATTGTTGATCATACCAAGCCATTTGCAAGGTAAGCACTTGCTATTTTGCAGTATTGTTGCATTGATGTTTTTGTTGTCACGTAATTGGCACTAATCGGGTGTTTTTGGGCTTAATGATGCAGGAAAAAAGGGATTGGAGTTTGTCAATCAGGATGTGTTCTTGACAGAGTTCCTTCAATTTTTGTTTTGCTTACTGGGTCCTCCTGTCTTTGGATCTTCTTGTTTTTCCACCTCTATTTTCTTACCAGTCTTTTACGGAACCATCTGTGGTTGATGTTCTGGTCAAGAGTTTGCATTATCTTCCTGTGTTTTTGCCCCGTCACATTATGTTTGTGTGCCATGCTACTATGGTTGTATTAGTTTCGAAGTGGTTCCGACCACTTTGGAGTCTTTTTATGGTTCATCTGAATTCTGCTCTTGGAGAGTGTTGATCATACAAAGCCATCTGCAAGGTAACCACTTATTGTTTCACAGCGCTGTTGCATTTACGTTTTTGTCGTCACATAATTGGTACTAATGTTTTCCCCCCTTCATAATAATGCAGGAAAAAGGGTGCCACTCGAAGGAATTCAGGAGATTGTTTTTCAACCAAGATGTGTTCTTTGAGAGAGTTCCTTATTGTTTACTGGGTCCTGTTTTCTTGTTTTCCCACCCCTGTTTTCTTACGTTTCAGTCGTTTATGGAACCATATGCAGTTGATGTTCTGTTCAAGAGTCGGTATTATCGTACTGTGTTTTTGACTTTTGGAACCTGCATCCGTTTTTTAGACTGCATTGTTATTTCTCTTGTTGCCATTTTGATTAGTCATGAAACTTGAAACGGATTTATGGACAGAAGATGTTTTTTTTTCCTACCCTGGTGAATTTTATTTCTTACTCGGTCAAATTTGTCCTATTTTTTGGTTGGTTAACCATATGGTTTGTTAGTCGTGGATTTTTAGTTAGTTGTGCGAAAGTTATTTTAAGTACCCCATTTTGTATGTATAAAAATTGTATGTGAATAAAGTAAACAAGTTGAGTGTTATTTGAATTTTGTTAATTGTGATAACAGCAGAACAATAGAGGTTTTCCTCCAGTTCTTTTCTCTAACTACTGTAGGTTCGGATTAGTAGGTGTTATCGTTTTATAGATAACCAAGTGTACGGGCTAGTAGCGACTCGACAAATTCGGGGATCAATCTCACTATCAACTGGAGGGGCCTCGTCTAAAGAGGAGGCGTATTGTTCTTATACGGTTTCTGAAAAGAAAAAAAAAAATTCAAAAAAATTTCTTCATCGTTGTTACCCGGTTGATATTGTTGTTGTATGGAAACTGGACTTGCCTATTTGGAATAGTGAAGTTTGAGCTTATTTTTATGTGGGTCTGAAGTTTTATTTTTTCTATTGCAAATACATGTTCAAATGTGCCTCAGTGAAAAGAATTTTGGTCGGGTAATTTTGGTCGGTTACGAAAGTCTTCTGTTGGGAAAAACGATTTGGGGAACGGGGAACAGAAATCCCAATTGCCGGAGATAAACAAGAACAAACTGAAAAGAAATATGAAAAAAGAAACGTTTGGTTGCCGCCGTCTCGGATCTGGCCACTTATTCGCAGGAGGAAGCGCCAAATCACCTTAAAACTTGGCGATCTTGATAGATCTGACCCTCCTGAGCCTTGGATCGGAGATGAGGGTGGGTGGTGGATTTGATCCTCCATCAATGTCACCGTTGGAGGTTGGACTATGGAGGCTGCAGAGGGCTTCGAAAAGATGAGATCGTAAGTTGGAGGGGTGGCAGGCGAGTAGAGAAGCGCTCCCACCCCACCCCACCCCCCTCCCCTGGTAGGATTGGAATTAATTTTTCTTTTTGACAAAAGAGAGAAGATTTATTACTAATTCGGAAGGCAAGAATGCCTAAACATCGAAAAAGAATTCCAAGCACTACACCACTGTCCCCTCCCCTCGCGCAATTGCCCCTGTCCCAACATTAATCTTGACCACACCTTCCCCAAGACGGCAAGACGCTGCCATTTTTCATCCCTAGTACTTGAAATATTTGGAGAGGTAGTAGTGGAAGACTCCGAACCCAGCCTGAAATTCATTTTGCCAATATGGAGCAGGGTTTGCATTTTTGAAGGTTTCTTGCATTTTTGAAATTCATTTTTGTCCCTAAGTGGAGAATGGGAACAGGTATGACCAAGCTGATTCCCCCATGCATATCCATCTATCTCCCTAATAATTGAAGGTTTCTTGTATTTTTGTCCCATATATGTTGTCACTGGATGACGTGGATGTGGGACAATAAGGAATTTGATATTCAATTATTCATCAGTGTCATGCAATGAATTTTGTTGACGACTACATATTTTCTTCCTTCCTCATTTAACAGGACAAAAATAAGTGTTTTTTTTTTTGCTTCATTTTTCCACAATGGTTCCCTCTTTTATTGTTATCCTCCCCGGACGATTTAAAATCCGTTTTTTTTTTATAACTTAATTATTGAGTTTACTTACGGAAAGCTCAATTAAAAATGGAATATAGCTCCATATGTACTGACCATAAAAGAGTTAATAGTACCTAAAAAGTTTCTAACCCCTCACCAACCTCTTGAGATTAGAATGTACAAATAAGATGAAAGAAAATTGTTGTGCTGTGATTGTGATGGTTTGGACTTTCTCTCACAGTAAAAATCCAAATTATCAACTACTTACAATTTTTCAACTGATTGGATCAGCAATGGTCTGAAAAAGACTCCAACTTTGGATTTATTCTATCTTTTTTTTTTTGAAATTCGATATACATCAGTGAGGATTAGCGGGAGAGTTAGTGAGTTAGTCTAGAAGGGGTCTAGAAGCTATCCATAGCTCTAAGCCCCAAATGCATAAGCCGAAGCTCGAACCCTGATCTCACTTATGAGAGAACCATGAGATAACTGTTAAGCTACAACCGGTTGATTCAATTCTCTTGGGAAATTAAGTTTCAGATCAAACTTATTTAATTACTACAAGTATCCATGCCCAAAATGATTACTCAACCCAGATTAAACTAAGGTAGGGGTAAAGGATACGGGCAGAAGAAGATAAGATACAACAGAATAAATAATTAATTTTAAATGAAATAAAGAATCTTTGTCAATAAAATACTCAGACTCATCATAGAAAGAAACATTATAGAGATTAGCACGGAACTTAAATAATGGTGATGTAAGATTTTAATAGTAATTCACCACCTACTTTAATCAAGAAAATGGGGGAAAACCCACATGCTAGTATTAAATTAGGGAAAATGATATGCGTACACCACACCAGTGTACCTCAAGTATACACCAGCTCATCTCAACTGTCCAAAAGCGTTTTGGATGTTCAGAATTTTAAAGAAACTATTTGTGCGAATAGTTTAAACTCTTTGCGCGAATAATTTGTAAAAAATTAAGAACGTCCAAAACGTTTTTAATGGTTGAGATGGGTTGGTGTGCACTTGGGGTACACCAGTGTGGTGTACTGGTGTACCCATAAACGCGTTGAATAATTGGTAATAATTCCATCAATATATGTCTGCATTACAAACCTCTCTTTATGTCTATATCCAGGGGAGGTTATAGAAATCCAAGAGTATATTACAACAAATCAAAAACCCAGAAAAAAAAGGATTAAAGAACCGACTCAATAAGCTATTTTAGTCCCTAGAATGATAATTGATAAGGGACCCTCCAGTGGTCAAAGCAAGAAAAAAGAAATGCTACAATGCTGAATTTAATCAAGAACAATTCCTGAAAGCATAATTAAAATTCTGGATTCGCCACTTCATCAAAAAGCATTTCTTGGCAGCGGCATTCGGAGCTGCAAAAGGCCTTCTCACCTCTGCAACAAAAGAAAGCAAGATTACAAATGGCAATGGGAACAATGGGATTTAGGTACAAGGCTGTGAAACGAACCAAGTTATTCGAGTTTGTATTGTGTTTGACTCATTAAAAGTTCGGTTGAGAGCTATGGTATTTATTCAATTTTGTGAGCTCAATTTGATAGCAAGTTAATTTTGAACATGTTTTCAAGCTCGTTAACTCAAATTGTATTAAGAAATTACTCCTCAGCTCAACTTTACTCGTTTCGTTTGAAGTTCAGACGCTGTTGCCTACAACCCTTTATGAGAAAATGTGAAATCCAATTTCGGTTCCATGCATCACCTCACAATTGAATCTAAAGCTAATTCTTTAGAAATACTATTTGATGTCTCGAGGTCATTGATACATCTGAGTCCAGTTTCAGGTATGGTATGAAATTGAAAGAGGCAAATGGTATTCAAAAAAGTGAATAAAAAGTTGAACTCATATCCAAAGGAAGGTCTAGTAAGAACTAAACCTGTAGATAAAAATGTCTTGCCCCTGTTCAAGATTCTTCTTGCAAGAGTAACAGAAGCTAAGGAAACTCTCCGGTGGAGAATTTGACTTTCCCGGCGAGGAACTGTACTCCTTTTTCATTCCAGAAAACCCAACACTAACACTTGCACTCTCAACAATGCAATCATCATATATAATGGTGGTTTTTGGATTAGGCCCATGAGAGATCACACATGTGTAGTCTTCAGAAAGCTCCATCTCACTAGCAGAAAGAAACTTAGGAGATTCCTTTGTTTGGGTGCTAGATTTCACTGACCCAAATGGGGATAAGGAATTCACAACTTGGGAATTCCTGGTTTTAATTCCAAAATCTGCAGGAGATTTGGGTGATTCACTAGGAGAAATGGCATTGGGTGGAATTTGAATCTTAAGCTTTGATCCAAACAAGACCTTTCTACTATGGGAGGAAATTTCATCTTTCTTTTCATCAATCATTGAGTCAAGAAGAGCAAGACCAATCCCCTTTGGATCCAATTTTTCCCATGGGTGTTTGTTTCCTGAGAAAATGTTATGGGTTTTTGGTTTCGAGTCTTTTGAGTGGTTTTTCTCATACCCAAAAGGTTGGTTGATTGTAGTGAATGGTTTGGTGTCAAGAATTGAAGTAGGGCTCATTGTATCAGTATCAAAATGACCTTTCAATAAAAACCCAGTGAAGTAATTTGGTGAACCAAGGAAAGATGGAATGGGTTTGGTGTGATTTTGGGAAGGAGGTGATGGTAAGCTCTGGTCTGGCATAAGGGCTTGGGCTTGTTTGGTTGTCACTGCTCTTGATCTATTCTGCCTCAGCATAGCTATCTCTAAATCATAACAAATCTCAACCAAAAATGGCTTAATTTCACTGCAAAAAAAGATACCCAGATCACAGATTCAGTAAAAAGAGGAGAAATACTAATTAGAAAGATGAAATCAAGAAGATAAAGATAATACCAGTAAAGGACACTGACCTCAATGATAAGAGAGATTAACTAGCTCTGAAGCTTCAAAAGTGAAATAAAAAGCAACCCTCTTTTGAGAAAACAAAATGATGGTGAAAAAGAAAAAAGGGGGAAATCTTCGGTTTCAGTAGCCTCCATGGCCGGCTTGAAAAAGAAAAAGAAGTGAAAAAAAAAACTCAACTTTTTTCTCTCTTTGTTTTGCTTTTTCTCTCTATATGCTCTTGTTCCATCAACAAGAAAAGGGAATCAATCAAATTGATTTTCAACTTTTTTCCAATTGGGTATTGAAAAAAACTTCTCTTTCAACTCCTTCCCCCTTGCCTCTACTGTTTCTGTTAGTGGGTTTTTAATTGTAGCTGCTGTCACTTTAGTACATGAATTTACTAGAAGTTAGCCAACAAAAAAGAAAAGGAGAGAAAGAGGAGCTCTCTGGCCAGGTCGAAGGAGGGCTGCGATCTGATTTTAAAGAAGAAGAGCGCGTGACGTAAATGGCGTGTGCCATGAGAGTCAGCGAAAGTGTTCCTATTTCTCTCTGGATACTTTGCCAAACAAAGACGTCAAAAAAAAAAAAAAAAAAAAACGTCAAACGAATTTTCGTCCTCTAGCCCGAAAAGGGGTAGTGGTGGGTTTGGTTCTCCGCGATTTCTCGTGATTTTTTTCAATCTCGTCGTGAATAACTCGTCTTTGATTGAACCGAAGAAGGTACTAGTCGGGGAAACGAGGACCTTGGTGTGCGGTCTCTGAGCCGTCGGATGTGTTTTTGACGGTCCTGATTTTCGTCACGGCACTTTGCAGATCCAAGACGTCCATTGCCAAGATGAGACTCGGGCCGTTGATTATCGAGATCAACGGTTCGGATGCGCACACTAGGGCTGTCGGAGGCGCGTAAGTTGGCCTGAAAACCCTCCACCGTCAAACCGAAAGGAAAAAAAGAAAAAGGAATTTCGTCCCTTTGTACTCTATCATCTCTCTCAATGGAGTTTTGTCCTGACTCGCTCCATCACCATAATGCAATCTCATTGTACTGTTTTTTAGTAGGTGAATTGTGTAAAATTATTCACACAACCCTGAATGCAAGGCTGATCCCGTCGGAATCGGGGATTCTATTGGGTGGAAGTGACCTAGAAGATTGTAGTACACAATTTGGGTCGTTGAAAGTGTTTTCAACTGTTTAGATTAGCTTACAAGTAAAATAAGTATCTTACACGTAAGATATATATGAAATCTGAACCTTTTGAAAACACTTTGAATGGTCCAAATTGTACACTACAACTCTAAAGGGCACTTCCGTCTTGCATATCCTTGAGTCTAATCTGAATAGATTTGGGGATCCTGCGGGCACTATAGAGTTGTAAGTACTGCATCTGAGCCGTTAGTCGCACAATCAACGGCTCAAATTTCATCTTGGCACTTGCACGATCTGAATCGTCCATTGCCGAGATGAAATCCGAGCTGTTGATTGCCGAAATCAGTGGCTTATGTGTCGCACTACAGGATTGTAGTGCGGCGTTGCACTATAGGATCCCTAGATCCTGATCTGAATTGATAGATACTTTATTATTCTTTATGACACACACTCTCTCTCCCCTTTCCATTTTTGTCGTTGACAGATGTAAGTAAGATAAACGAACCAAATCACTCGAGCTCGAAAATAATTACTACTCCCTCGATCTCATAGTCATTGTCCATTTCCACCATTCACAATACCTCAAAAAAATGTTCATATTTTCAAATGTATAATTTTATATATATTCAATTTGAATTTTGTTCAGATAGTTCTCAGTGAATTCTACTCCTACTAAACAACGTTTTAAAAATTATAAAAAATATTATAAATAATTAAAAAATGACACACATACCAAAGAACGGACAAAAATATTGGAAAGGAGAGAGTACTTGTTAGGCATCTTAGCGGGCCCGACATAGGTTAGAGGCGTGCTTCTGTCAGAAGAGTGATTTGACATAAAATTAACTGGCCCGAAGTAAAGAGTACTGTCTGAGGCCTGGCCCACGATCGGCCCATTTCTTTCTTTTTGCAACGTCAAGAAGAGAAAGCCCTTTTCATTTTGGTGCACTTCTTTATCAAAAAGGGCCTAAGGGGGGACCCTCCTTCCTTCGTTTTGGTTCTAAAGAACCTCTCTCTCTCTCTCTCTCTGTGGACAATTTTCAATAAAAATTTTCATCAATTTCTCTAAAATTTTCATCAATTTCTCTCTCTCTCTCTCTCTCCAAAAAATGGGGGAAATGAATGGAAAACCCCTAACATTGGTGTTTCCCCGTAAAAATTGGTGAGTTTTCCATTAAAAAACTCGTCTGTAAATTATAGATTTTAAGTAAGATTGTTTTCGCTATTTAGACTTTTAGTTGATGCATGATGTGAAGAGAATGTACTGACTCAAAATTCATATTTTTCAGACTGCCCGTTTGGTCAATTAAGGCAATGCAAGCTCAATTTCTTTCCAGTAACGCACCACTTCCATGACTCTATCCACGGTTACACATGTAGATGAAGTGATTGCAAAAACAATTGAAAATAAAATTGAATCTGATAAATTGTCTCATTTATCAGCCCTAATTGTTAGGAATTCCTATCATAGAAGCAAATAATGCGTGTATTATAATTCCACACGAAAACTACAAAAGTCAGCATAATATTATATACTCCATCCGTCCCAAATTGTTGGGCTTGTTTACCTTTTTGGACGTCTCAAAAAATTATCTATATCTCATAATTTATAATGTTTTTTATGATTTCGAAATCTTTGTCCAACAAGATTAATTAAGATCTATCAAATAAGATTCATATTGAATATAAAAATATTATAAATTAAAATAAATCGAGAATTTTTTGAGTTTTCCAAAAAAGGAAAGAGGCCCAAGAAATTGGGACGAAGGGAGTACTAAAATTGAGTACAAAAAACATCCACATGCAATTGTAGCCCGGATAGGATTTCAAAACCTGTTATATATATAAAGATGACAAATGATACATCTTCCTCTTTCAGCTTTCATCATGTTTTTAGGTGGTCCAGTTACTCCATAATGTGGCAATGGAATTGCACAATTCAGGACATTCCTCTAACTAAATGGGACCATTGTGATAGAGGCACCGTTCCACCAAGGGTGAGTTTTCGCTACGATATTTTCGATATTTCTGGACTATAAGTTATCAAGTTAGCTGATATATGTGAGGAGAATAACTTCTAGAAGAGTACAAAAAAACACCGGAAATACCATTGTGAGAACTCACCCTAAGTACATTTATGAATTTTTGGGCTAAAACAGGTCATTCTCCTCACATATATCTACTAAAACGCTCAAAAAATAAAAACGCCAAAGTTAGCGGAACGGCGAGTATTTTTGCCCTAACTTTTTGAGGTTTTTTGGGATAGTCTTCTTTGTCACTCTCTTAATTTTTACCACTAATTTTGGAGTGTAATTTTACATCATATCATTTGATTCAACGAGAGAAATTGGAAGAATGTAAAATATAGCTCAAAATTGAAAAAAAAGTCGTACAAGATGACAAAAAGACCTTAAAAGTTTGTCTTTTTTTGCTTTTAGGGCTTCTTAGATGACTTTTTAAAAATTTGAATTATATTTATATATTTTTCTGATTCTTTTCATCAAAACGAACAATATAATGTTAAAATTTAACTGGAATCTAAGCAAAAATAAGAGAAAAACTACCAAAAAAGTCTTAAAAGGTACAACCAAACCCACCCGCAACCAAAGTCACCCTGTAGAATTTTTTTTTGTCAAAGGACCCCCCATATTTACTGCGTCAACCAATTGGAAGTCCTTTTCTTTGTACCAAGTGTCATTTAAAGCCTTTGAATGCCATAAAGAACGACCACAGACCACTCTATGTCAATTTTGTGCGACATATATTTGTTTACAAATATATTTATATTTTCAAGTTCACAAGGGGGAGAGAGAGAGAGAGAGAGAGAGAGAGAGAGAGAGAGAGAGAGAGAGATATCAATTTAAATGGATTTCATATACATTTCATAAAGGCTAATTGCATTTTACCGGTCCGTTTATTTTTTTATTTTTTGGTCTACTCAAAATTAAAAGTGCATCCAATAATCCATAACAGATGTGGTGAGAACTCAACAGCCAAATGACCAAGAAGGGAAGGGAACAGTAATGTTGTACCAAAATAAAAATTCGATGCGGATTTTATTCCGAATAAAAGTTCAAAGTAAAATTATGTTTCAAGGAATATGTGATTTATGGATAATCACACGGTGAAATTAAATTGCTTTTTTTTTTTTAAGGTGACAGTAAATTGCTAGTAAATCACTGGTTTTTCATCATTCTTTGTTTGTTTGTAGTAGCATGTGTGAATGATAATTATTGTAATTTCTTGGAGGTCCCTGTCATTAACGAGAAAGAAGGATGTGATAGACGGAAACTTGATGGGTAGTCATTGTAATTTCTCTCTTTCTTTTTTCCTCTCAAGTCTCTATTGTCCTTCATTTTTGGCATTTCTGTCTTGGTTTTCACTAAGGCTAGGTTTCCCAAAAAAAAAATATCGTCTTTTCATTGTAGTTACAGCGTGTCACTCTGTTAAATGGTATTTTGACTTGTGAAAAAAAGACCGAAAATACCGTTGAAAATATCAAAAATACCGTAGTAGAAACTTACTCTAAAACCAGAAAATGTGAGATATTTGTTGCCAGTCCACCACACCCAAGAGAGTTGTTACTCTAGTACCCATTGGTTAAATAACAAACATAGACACTCGTCCAAGTAGTGATTAGTCACATTACTAGGCGCGAATGCCTCGACAAGGAGTATTGAATGATAACCAAGTTTAATTATCACATTTTGGATACCACCTCCGTTATTGGAAACTTAGTCACATCATTTAATGAGCCACGCGTAACACATGTGCTTGATTATGAAAAAGAAGAGTACAAAAATCAATACCCTAATCAATTAGGGAAAAAGATAGTCGTACTAGTTAACAGAGACTCGAATTGGGTTCAAAAGTAACGTGCCTAAAATGGCTTCCATGCGAATGACGAGTCAGACATCAAGTTCAACAAGATACATACTACTAGTAGTAATTATGTTGCTAAGTCAACAGACCCATTCCAATCAAACACTACTAAAGCATAACCATACGCCAAGAAAACCCCAGCTGCGGATATTTGGATGAGTGTCTATGTTTTTGCTCTATGAGAGTGTAGAAAAACCTAACACTAACAAGATCTCCCATTCTCCCCATCAGTTTTGAGTTTCGAGACCCAGATCTGGAGTCCAAGATTGGGGTTCTGGCGCTCAAATTAGGTCGATTTAGTTGACAGGTTCCTGAGCTCTTCAACGGTTACGATGAAGGTGTCAAGAGATGGATCCAGTTGTGATACTGTGGCGGGAACAAGGTCCAGTGACGATCCTCCATCCACCTATCTCTACAAGCATGAGTCCGGTATTGGGGCTCAACGACTTTTCTTGTATTTAGTTTGTTTTGTTCTGTTTTTGTATTTGGTTCTTGATTTACACAAATGAGATGATCTCAAGCTGACAGCCTTAAAAAAAAAAAAAAAAATCTGTCAGCATCTAGCACTTCCAGATGTTTGAACATCAAATGCTCGAACAGCCAGCCCTTGATGTCCACATCTGAAATAAATTTTCCTGAGTGAAATCTACCTAATTCTCAAAAAAAGAAAGAAGAAGAATAATAATTTGTCTAAAACCATTTTCGCAGGGTGATAAATAACTATAAGAACAAAAACAACAAAAGAAACCAGCTGCATAATGCATACAAAGTTGCTCTGAAAATTGCATATTACCCCCAAACAAAAAAGATCCAAACAAAAGGTGCTACTGCTACCATTGTCCAAATCTTGTTAGTGTTTGGTTTTTCTATCATTTCTACCCCTCTTTCTGAACTCGCGCTTCTCCACGGAATACTGCTTCTTAATCAGCAAATTGCGCATTGCTGTTTTCAGAGTTTCTGCAGCTGCTAAAACTACCTCCTCCTTGACTTTAGCACTTCCTTGCAACTTTTCGAGCAGTTGCATTCCCCCAGGGATATCTTTGTCTTCCAACACAGTCGACTCAACCTCACCAGAATCTGGCTTCATTTTGGTGAAACCAGATATAGCCTTCACACGGGCCAAAGAATTGGAATTAGAGCCTTGCAAGCTCGAGACGCCAGACAACATCCACAATAGATCTGAAGAGGAGCCAGTTCCCATGCTTGTCGGAATGAAGGCCTCTCCCTTGATGGAAATCACCTGAAAGATTTAACAGTTAAGAGAAAACCGAAAAAGTAGTATAGGTTCCAAGGATTCCAGCTATTACTAATAGTTGGAGAAAACCAAAATGGAAGAAAAGAATCCTTAGATTTCAAAAATTTCTAGAAAGCTATACAGCATTGAATGTACTGCCGTTTGTAGGACAATGCAAGCTGACAAGCTGCATTGTCCAAAGGCAAATGCTTCTCTTACACAAAACAGAAACCTTCAACTGGGAATTCGAATGATGTGTCGGTGATGTTTTTGTTGTAAAAGGCATCTGGAGGGCCCTTCGTTTTGAAAGTTCATACCAGACAAACTAAATCCGTTATTCCATCCTTGATGTGCAAGGACAAGATTTATCCTGCTGGAAGCTTGCCCTACTTATAAGGCTAATAGTATGTACCTGAGTAATCGAAAGAGTTTTTTCAGAAAGGTTGCAGCTCAAAAGCACCACACCTGAGAGGCTGCAAGGGCATACAATATCCATCTCAGAATTTTCAAGGCATTAAATCAAATTGGCAAAGAAGGTTGAATAAGGGGCCTGAGACTTACCCTTGAATGGCCACTGCAACTAACGAACACGTAGGAATGGCACATAGATCAGTAATGGCAGGACAGCATTCATCTTCTTTTCCATTAGACAGTAGAGATCCTGCCTTTACAAAGCAAGAGTAAGCTAAAACAGAATAAACCACAAAAAAACAAGCGGCCCATCAGCAAAAGCTGATTAGGAAGAACATACTGAACTGGGCTATAAGAGACTCAGGACTACAAGGCTTGTTGGAGAGGAAATGGGGGGAATATCCATCCCTAGAACTTGATGGTAGTACAACTGACCTTACCCGACCAAAACGTCAACAACACTACAATTTTTCAGAATGTTGGCCACATTTATTGAAAAGGGACCCAACCAAAGCTTACCTCTGCTCTTAATTCCGTTGCACCCCAAAAAAAAAAAAAAAAGGAAAAAGAAGAAGAAGCTTACTTCTGCTCCAACTTCACAGGTATCAAGGAGAGATCCAGTCGTTATATCCCACAATCGAACCTGAAAATTTGCAGGCAGTCAGCTATGTGCCATGTCTAGAACCCTAAGGCTGTGCTGTGTTTGGATATTAGCTTTTCAGAGGGATGTGTATGAAAAAAGGAAAGGGAAGAAATTCCAGTTCACTTCTTAGGAAAAGAAAATGAGAGAGAATCCCATGCCTTTTCTTTCCATTCACAAATCCATCCAGGAATCCAATACCTCAACACAGACTAAAGGAAAAAGAGAGGCAAGAAGCAATTCATGCGAACAATTTTATAATTACTCACTGTTGAATCACCGCTTCCAGAGACAAGGAACCCATCAGGATTATCTGAATCCCATACAAAGGCTAGGCAGGAAACAAACCTGCCAAACAAGACAAATGAAAACAGAAATAAATCTCCCCCTAAGATTGTTCACTACATGTTTGGTGCTTCAGCAATACATCAAAACTCCATTGTCAAATTCGATTCTTGAAAGTGCCATTTAATGACGGCTTTCAGACTTCAAAAGTGCCTATTTATCATGCAAACTGTACTAATATGACAATTATGAACTATCAACAAGAAAATAGTGAACCATAACAAGCAAGGTTCTTTGTCCCCTGTGGAACACCCAAGTGGGTTAAAAAACCGTACAGCCATACATAAATATGGATCGACCTATCTAAATTGGCATGAGCAAACATTTATCTGTCTCACCTCAAATCAGGTTCTAGCTAGCCATGTTCAACGTTTTCAGCCAATATTTTCCCCATGAATAAATTAAACACCGAAAGTTTCAATCTTAAAGAGAAATTAAATTCCCAACCCTTGTCAGCTGTGAACTTGTTTATTCTAACTGCCACTGATGCAAGAAAGTAAAACATGTGGTCACATAAGACTCACTCGGTATGACCAAGGCAAAAACTCTGTATCTCATGAGCTCCATCTGAAGTCTTCTTTGGAAACACAGTAACCTGTCACAATGATATCATTGTTGGAAAAACAACAAAGAGGGAATTGACCATTTAGTAATAGTAATGTTTATATGGTTATGGTTAGAGTCTTCTAGGGTTTGATCGGAGGCTCTGATAAGGTGATGCTAAGTTCACTTGTAAACTAAGGATTTAGGGTTTCAAGCAAGGAACAAGTAAGTAGGGATGGAGAGGAAAGAGAGAAGAAGAAATAGGGTAAGGGATTAAGGAAAATTGAATCAACCCCGTCACCCCAGCGGCCCAGCCCACATGTAATCCTATTACAAGAATAACAAATGAGTAGAAAAAATAATGAAAAATAAAACAACACAATTTAACAGTTCGACAAGGGAGTTACACGAATTTTAAAATCCCGATCAGCACTAATGATGAATCGTCCGTCTGGCGAGAATTCCTGCAAGAACATATAAAGTTTAGGACAAGCCCAGCTTTCAATAAAGGTTACTTAGGCATACAAACAAAGGATGGACTTATTCCAAAAAGGAGTCTTTTACATAATATATCACAAGAACAGTGTTTAGAGGAGCAAAAAGACACTTGTACAAAATTTTTTAAAAAAAAGAAGTACATGTAAAGCGGAGAAAATAGCCACTCGAAATTTTTTTAAAAAAAGAAGAACACTTCGTAAAGCAGAAAAGGAAAAAAAGAAAAGAAAAGGAAACCTATTGCCCACAACTCTCAAGGACAGATCTGCATAACCAAGTCTTACACATATAGGAGAACCAAATACTTGTGCTAGTCTATTACTATCAGACCAGTTTTTGGTATTGCTATTGCAGTGGGAAAAACTGAATCGTGTACCAAAGTCCCACAGAGGCACAGGCACAACAGAGAAGGAGGAAGCAGTAATAATTTCAAGATTGCAAATGACGCACCAGGCTAGTAATGATGCTACAATAGTGGGCGAGAATCGGCACAGCCTTCTTACTGGCTAAAGATTGATTATCATGAAATCCATACAAATCCACGATCCAAACAACTCCAAATTTGTCAGCAAAAGAGATAAACAAGCCATCATTGCTTATGGCAACCGCACTAACTCTCTTCTCGGACAACCTGTCACATTTACAACAGCCGTACGGTATGAATTGGAGGAATTTGAAAATAACTATCAGCTCACCCATGGGCTGAGGGGATGCTTGTGCTGAAACTTAAGGAATGCATTAGGTGTCTGGTATGTAAAAAATATCACCTAGACTGCCGTATGGATTCTTCTTGGTTCGCCCATTCGGAGGTGGATAGTTAAAATATGTGTATGTAGTGTATAAAGATAAGTGAAAGAGTATGAGGACAAGTGAAATGTGCACAAATATTCTCATGGTTTTGTCTTCATTCAACCTTGTACACCATTAAGTGGGCGGTTGATCTAGTGATCTATTAAGTCTATTAACGAAAAACAAAAATGCCAAAACATGTTATTGATGCTTATGTTATCCATTACTTCAATCAAGTCTTGGGCTGGAACACATTACTAGAACCCCTCCCTCAAACAGATTAGGTCCAAAGTCCCAAACACATCAATCTAGAACAACTGAACTTGGTTCAATTGAAAAAAGTAGGCGCGCCAATTGAAATTAGTGCTAGGAGCAAACTTCACAACAATGGAAGGGTACCTTTGCCATCTTTCTCAGAAACTCTACTAATGTCTACCGTCTAGTATACTTCAAAAATGCCTGAACGTTGTGGACATCAAAAAGACTTACACAGTACAAATACAGCTCCAGGCATCCGTGTGCCAAATCTTCACAAGTTTGTCATCACCAGCAGTTACTAAAAGCTTGCTGTTTGAACCATAACAGACTGCTCTAATGGAATCCCTATGAAAAGGCTCGGCAGTATCGTCTACCAATTGAACTGGACAGCCGGTCCTGTGAGGAAAAAGTAAATGGCAAAATCATTCAAGGTGTTTTAGTACATCTAACTGAACTTAAGGTATTTCAATTTGCTTCTGCGTACGATAAAAATGTGATTACAAATGACCAATGGGATACTCCACGAAAGATAACAAAGCAGAATAAAGATTGTTCAACTCGAAACTAAAAATCCTAAAATTCTTGGACACTCTACATGACTTCTATCATTTTCATATAACAAAAAAACTCGCATCAACTGGAAACACACAAATGCTTCCTTGTGAAGATTTTAGCAGTCTATTCGCGACTATCGAATTAAGCTTGAGTTAAAAGAAAATGGCCATCAACCTCTTTCCCTTGTCATTTTACTC
This sequence comes from Gaultheria prostrata, assembly GCA_036023075.1. Lineage (NCBI taxonomy): Eukaryota > Viridiplantae > Streptophyta > Magnoliopsida > Ericales > Ericaceae > Gaultheria > Gaultheria prostrata. The sequence goes on along the minus strand of JAXBDA010000182.1, from coordinate 55,320 downwards.
GAATAAAGTGGAACTAATTTCCTCTACTTAAAAAACTTCTACAAGGCAAATTAGTGGCTTTCAAATTTCTGCTTTACCATAAATGAAGCTTATGCCTTCTCTGCAGGTTAAAAGCTCAAACCTTTATCCATTTGAGTTGCTCAATATCCTTGAAACCTCAAACCTTTACTCAAATAGAGTACAATTTCCAGTAAATTGCTAGATTATCTAAGCTAAAACATAAGAGAGTCGAATTAACCAGCAGAAAGGTTGAAGAAGAGGAGCAAAATCAGCTTACTTGAGATCATAGACGCGGAGGTCCGACCCGACGGCTACTGCGACGGAATCCTGGGTCGGGTGGACTGCAATTAGGGCCGGAGCCACCTCCATCTCTTTGTTCTGCTCTCCGTCTTCCATTATTGTCTCCTCCATTCTTTTTCCTTCGTTTTTAGGGTTCTTGAAAAGTATTTGGAATTGAAAACAGAGAGGGATTACAGTGAAGCTGAAGGGGTGAAATCGTCATTCCCCCTAACTGGTTTTATGGTTTTGATTCAGTATAGCCAAACCTATTTTAAAAAATATAAATTCATTAAGATCAAATACTAATCCATTTTCAGTTAATATGAAATTTTTATATGAAGTGTATTTTTTTGCATTCTACAATATGAATGTTCTAGATCATTAAAATACTATTGAAATAGATAGAAAACATACTTAAAATCCTGTAAGAGTTGTTGATAGAGAATGAGATATGATTCAATGTATCCAAATCCATTTTAACAAATACAACTTCATTTAGATTAAGCACTAGTACGTAATTTTTTTACGAGATATTCGTATATCATATGTGTTATACTCCCTACGTTCCAAAATATTGGTCCCTTTTCACTATTTGGGACCTCTTAAAAAATCGTCTATATTTTCTAATTTATAATATTTTTTATATCCAATATGAATCTTGTTTGATAGATCTCAATTAGTTTTATTATACAAATTTTTTAAAATCCTATTAAACTTTATAGATTGTGAAATATAGACAATTGTTTGAGTGGTACGACTGCCCAAGAGGGACCAATATTTTGGAACGGAGGGAGTAATAATTTCCACAAGAAGAATGTCTCGGATCATTAAATTATGCTTGATATAGGTAGAAATTGTCCTTCACTCGTGGAATGAAGTGGTTTTTTTGCACATGACACAGGTTGAACCTGTGTCATGACGTGGAAATTCTTTTTTTTTCGGGGAAAAACCCTCTTTTAATCCTTTTTTTTCAAGTCGTTTTTTTGGACATGACACAGGTTCAACCTGTGTCATGACGTGGAAATTCTTTTTTTTTACTGGAAAAACCCTCCTTTTAATCCTTTTTCCTTCCCTCGTGAAACGAAGTCGTTTTTTTGGACAAGACACAGGTTCAACCTGTGTCATGACGTGGAAATTTCTTTTTTTTTGCACCCCGGGAAAAACCCTCCTTTTAATCCTTTTTTCCTTCCCTCGTCATTCTCGCTAATAGCGTGAAAAGTGAGTGATGAAAATTGAGAAAGAGGAAGGGAGGGAAACTAGGGGAGTAGATGAGGCGGCGCCAGGGCCGGCAGACGGCGGAGGGTCGGTGTACTAAGGAGAGGATGAGATGGGCTACGTGATCGGAACGCCTGGTATCAATGGCTGGTGGTGGTTTGACTCCATTCTCTCTCCTCAACATTTCTGCTTCTCTTATCTATATTGTGTTATGGAATTCTCTTGTTTGTCTCGCCAATTTCGTCAAACCGTGATTTGTTAAATCTTCCATTCAATTGTGAAAATTCCTAATTTGTTCTTCACCATTTTACCTATGAAGAAAGATGTGTATATCTCTCGTGCGTCTTTACGTATATGGGGATTGAAGACATTGCTGGAGGGCTATGGTTGGTTTTGAAGTCTATAATGTGCGAAAGTGAAAGCTTAACTGAAATTTGAGTAAAAGCTTCATTTTTTTGATGTCCAATGGGGCAAATGCAAATGTAAGCCTGAGTTTGAGAAAGAGCTTTACTTGTGGTATAATTGAAAATGGAGAGATACAAAATAGTCTTCTAAAATTTGATTAACGATTTCATTCCTTGGGGTAGGAAAGGTTGAGCTTTCATTCTCTCCCGTTCATGAGATTTTCACTCACCCTCTTGATTGGTAAGCGGGCGGAGGTTAGTACTATCCCCATGAGTCAGGTGAGGAAATCGGATCTTGGTAACTAGCTTTGCTCTTGGTAGTGTGTTCTATTTTGTGTCTGATGTCTCATACAGCTGGTCTTCAGCCGCAGAAAGAATGTTCACACAGTTTCTGCTATATGAGGCTGAAACCATAATGGTTGAGTGGGTTTTGGATTGAAAACACCAAACGGCTAGGCGCAATAAAAAATGCTTCGGTGAAAATACCAAACGGCTTCGGCTAGGCGCATACACAATTGGCAACTTGTCTTGTACAGGTTCCTATGTTCACTCGGTGCTAATACCGAGCCGCCATCCGAGCCGGGTAAACCCAAAATGACTCGCTGAGACTAGATTGGTTCGGACGAGTCATCCGAGCCGAATAAAACCGAAATGACTTGCTAAGCGAGATTGATCCGGACGAGTCATCCGAGCCGTGGTGTGCTCCGAGCTATGCTACTAATTGGAAATCTGTTGTTGAAACATAAGCTTGGATATATCCTTACAGTGAAAGTGAAAAGGCCACCTAATTGTGTCCGATAGTATGTCGACATTTACTACTCCTAATACATTCATGCCTCATCTTTAAAGAGTAACAATATTTATAATATATATATGTATATGCATGTTTCTTATTATTGCTTGTTGCACTATATACGTTGGTATTAAGAAAGAGCAAATAGATAGGAACAAATTTCAAGTTGTCTCCAGCCCAGTTAAAAAGAGCAACATGAAGTATAAGAATCTTCCCATATTCTGGAATGTCGTGGGGGGCGATGTGATGAAGCAGTGCAAAGTTTCTTTCAGAATGGCCATATTCTGAGGAGTCTCAATCATGCACAAATTGTCCTTATTCTGAAGGTGAAAACCCCTACTCAGGTACCTCAATTTCGACCTATTTCGCTATGCAATGTGATTTATAAGATCATAGCCAAACAATCGCTAAGCGTTTAAGAGAATCTTCCTAAACTGATCAGTTTAAACCAAAGTGCTTTTTTGCAAGATAGGCAAATTTCCAACAACATTTTGATAGCTCATGAAGTAGTCCATTATCTCAAAGAGGGTTATATTGCTTTAAAACTGGATATTGCTAAGGCGTATGATAGAGTGGAATGGAGGTACTTAGAAACTGTGATGAGGCATATGGGATTTGATATGCAATGGGTGGGCTGGATCATGAACCCAAAACCCATGTATGGCAAAACTGTAGTCGGTAAAAATACCAAAAATTACTGATAAGAATGGTCAGACCTCATGGGGGTCATTGATGAGTTTTAATCACAACCCATGTTGAATTTGAGACCTTGGTTTGTAGTTGTAGCACTGCAAACGGTTGGCTTTCCGTTCTCTTGCTTCCTTCTATCGATTGAATGAAAGAAAGGAAGATTCTTCATTGTTTTACTTATGACCTTTGATGTTTCACCAATTCAGTGATGCTGGAATTTTTTTGCTAAAGCTTTATGTGACCTGGAGATTGTTGAAGCTCCTGAGTCCTGACCCAAAGGTATTCCTGTTTTAACTTTTGTTGGTTATTCTTGTTATACATAGTTCCCTACAAGGCAAGGTTCTGTGTGATTCCACCTTCTATTTCTTAGAACTTTTATGAGATGTTGGATATCCAGCATGTTCACCATCTGGACTTCTTTCTTCTGAGGTCAACTAATGTGCTTACTGGTTCATTTTAAATGTACTACTTTTCAGCTGCGGTCATCTTTTGTTGCTCGGCTGCACATACACACCCAGGTTGCACCCATGAGAAAGGGTAAGATGGTTGCTCGAAATGATCTGGTACATAAACTAGAACCTGTTTGTTGTTTTGTTTTCAATTATCCTTCCTTCTCTGTTCATATAATAATGTTATGATGATTTTGTACAAATACTGAGCAGGAGTATTGTATCTGCAACTTATTAGATCATGTGGTCTTTTTGGGATTCTCGCATCACGTCTTAATAGTACAACAGTATGGATTATGTATTCCTGTATCCAGCCGAAAGCAGAATTAGAAGCATAGAAACATAAGCTTGGAAATATCCTTACAGTGAAAGTGAAAAGGCCACCTAATTGTGTCTGAGAGTATCTCGACATTTACTAATACATTCATGCCTCATCTTTAAAGAGTAACAATATATATAGAGTATTTAAGATAGGTTTATTGGGAAGGAAAGGTCAATAAGCACAGAGAAAGTTGATTTAGATAGTTTTGGAAGTCCAAGCATATGATGTGACGAAGATGAGGAAGAACAGCAGAGAAAATGGCAACTTGGTAGCATTTCCATCTGAAGAGTTTCCCCCTGTCGGTACCGTCTTAGATCCACTTCCTGCACTTAGTGGACATCGACATAATGTGGACTACTAGTTCAAGAAGAAAAAATAACAAAAATCGTAGATTGACTTAATGTTTAAATGCATGTATGAATGAAAGCTGTCATATATATTTCCTTTAGCTCACCATTCACCCGAATCGCTCATGGATACGTGCTAATGACATGCCTTACAGTGAGAAAAATGGAGAAAATCATTTACCTGAAGAGGAAGCTGGCGCACCAGTTGGGGACGCTGTAGGGGAAGTGGCTGCCGAAATTGAGAAATACAGTGAGAAAAATGATTTCAAGTGCATGTAAATCTCAGGATTGAGGTGCAAATACTATTCCTAATTTGCACTTATAATTTGAAGGAAAATTTCGTTGGATATTCTCACCATTACAGCGGCTAATAGGGGGAGTCTGGACATTGCATGCATTGGGGAGTGCCAAAGCCTGAGTGCGATTTATGTTAATACCAAGTGATGAGCTATTATTAATGACCTCACAGAGGCACTCTGGCTGGGACGCAACAACAGTGGCGAGCTGCGTGCAGCATCCAGGAGATGGAGTGGATGTGTTTCCTTCTATAAAATCAAGGCATGGGGATAAGCTAATGAGGACGCTGGTGCAACTTGACTGAGCCATGGCTCCTCTCCAAAAAGCTGCAATGAGAACCAGGGTCAGTACCAGCTCCATCTTTCTGGTTGCCATTGGAGTTTTTTGGACGCACCAGATGCAGTCTTGTGATCTGTAAGTGATTTACTTTCGAAAGATGATCTCTTTTCTGGTTTGCAAGGGTAGATAAGATGTGGATTTTAAAAGAGGAATTTTTAGTAAAGAAAAGCACAGGGTTTAGTCGGTTACCAGCTTTCCTACTTCTATCGTCTTTGGTAAACGACTAAATCTCTATTACGTGTTTTCTTCTGGTTTGCTTGGAGCTGTGTTTTTAGCCATTTTTTTGATTTATTATTCAGGTGCTGATGTATAGAGAAGCTGATGATTTCAATGTCAAATTACTTTTGTATTTATTATTGTAAGGTAGATATGTGACTTCATATGACTGTATTGGTCAATTGGGCTGATGCATATAGTGCAGGTGTCACTGGAGCACAAATAGAGTAGAATTGGAAATTCATTATGTAGGTCCCAGTTTAACTAACACAAACCTGATTATGTCTGATGCTTAATACATGGCAGAGTCCATAATTGACATGTTAAAATGAAAACCTGATAGTACCCGAGTTATAAGATAAGTATTCAACCTGTCATGTTTGAGTAGCTAGTTTTTTTTTGAACTGCTGTTTGAGTAGCTAGTTGAAGCAACTAAAATTTACTCTTCTAACTTGGGGTTTTTATTCCATGTTGCCTTCAGTAGTTCAATGACGGGGTTCTGAATCAAACTTCAATTACGACATCCTCTCGTAATGGTTTATTGGCAGTTTGGCACCTCTATCAAGCAGTTCTATAGTATACAATTCCTTGCGCGTTGCACGCATTTGGTTTAATTTTTAAATTTCCTTGACAGAGCTCATTGGAGAAAAAGGATTCATGTAGGTGACCCCAAGTAATGGGGACATAAGGCTCGGTTTGGTTTGGTCTTGATTTAGTTTTTGTGACTGATCTTGTGCCTTGAAAACCCTTTGGCGACTGAGCTTGAATGTTTTCACACTTCTAATTTTGTTTTCGTTTTTGTTTAGCCGACGCATTTAAATGGTGAAAGGGTGAGATAGACCATGTTAGTTGACCAAACAATAGATGGACAAATAGAAGTTCCAGCTCATTCTTTCCTTACTTTCTCAATGCAAAGGATACTATCACACAGAAAAAATCCATCTCCTGGATTAGGAAAGCAAAGAACAACAATTTAAACAATGACAAAAGCATTGTCAATCGTGTAAACTGGACCACCAAAAACAAACACTAAAAAAGCCCCTTCTGAAACTCTATCAAGAGCTTAGAATATGGTGGCAGTTGAAGCACATGAAACAATGAATAGAAGAAATACTGCAACTTGAAGGGGTGATTTGATGGTGCTTCCATTCGATGAGGCGCCATCTGTTGAAGGCACTGTTTTGGAACCTGCTCCTGCAGTGGGTTTTTCATGCATTAGCACAAAATGTTCTTTGTATTTTACGTTAAAAAATGAGCTAGATAATTATAACTTGCTACATATCTCACGTACCAGCTGATGGATTGCTTAACTCAGATGGTTCGGTAGGAATTTCGGTAGGAATTTCAGGTGTTGTATCGGAAAAATCTGAGGGGGAATCTGCTGGAGAAGGAGAACCCACTGGAGCACTCTCTGGGGTGGCTGCTGAAGCAGTGGGCTCACTTGCTGCTGCTTTCACATATTCAAAATTAATTCAGACTGGTGAGTCCCCTTCTTTTCCATGAAGTTTTATATACAAGGACAAATGTATAAGCAAAAACTACATAACCTAAGCTTACCGTTACACCGGCTACTCGGTGGAGTCTGCACATTACAAACACCAGGGAGTGCTAGAGCAAGAGTTTGATTAACAGTGATGCCATATGAGGAACCACCACCATTGAGCAATGAGCAAAGGCACTGAGGTTGTGATTGAACCACATTGCTGAGCTGTGAGCAACATGAAGAAGATGGCGTTGATGAATTCCCGGTAACATAGTTGAGACATGGGGCTAAGCGCATGAGTGCCCTTGTGCAGCCTGATTGAGCCACAGCACCGTTCCATAGCGTGAGAACAAGGAACATGACTAGGCCCATTTCAATCCCCTTGGGTGCCATCAAGAGATTTGGTTGTGTTTTGGGAAGTAGGAGTATTAGTTTTGGTGAGGAGGGAATTTAGGGTTTTGGAGGTTTAAATATGAGGGTTAGTGTAAAAGACACAAACAGAGATAGTACCTTTGGGTGGCCAACTCTCATACTTTAGTGTTCCTAAAATGCTGGGATGCTTGGATGAGTAAAACATGTTTGGGATCCAAAGTCTTAACTCTTATGTATTACTTCTTTTGGATAAATGTATTCTAATGCATATATTCTATAGTTTCCACTAAAAATAGCGTCTTCCCACTGTAGTCAAAAGTGAATGTATTTCAGCTAACGATGTTTTTGTGATTTATTCCAATGCATATGTATTCAATAGTTACCACTAAAAATAACGTCTTTCCGTTGTTGTCAATAGTTGTAGTTTCTGCTAAACGATATTTTTGTGATGTATGTGAAGTGAATGACTTTTAGAAAAATACCGAAAATACCACCTAACTCTCTATCACATACGATGATTATATGGGGACCTATTTTCATTTCTGTTTCTCTCTCTCTCACAGGTAATTATATATATTACACTCAGATTGTGTCCCCAAGATCAAATTTTCATAGCCGATAAAAAAAAAAGGATCAATTTTTTGTTAGAATTACTGATAGTGAAATGGCTGCTGGAACATGACTCCTTGAGAAACGGGCCAAACCACAACACACAATCCACAAAGAACAATCAAGCAATTTATAAAGAAAGCAAGACACAGATTTTATGTGATTCCCTAAACATGCAATTTGGGTAAATCCACAGTTCATAACAACAGTTTTCACATGTATTGAAGGAAAAGAGTGCAAGAGCCACATCGGCTACTGCGTACAACAATTATTTATATTTGAGATATATATATTAATGCAATACCCCTATCGAATCCCGTATAGGAAGCGCAAATTAAATCAAATCTGGCTTTACATACCCTTCAATTACAATGAGACTTTAATTACGAATCTCGTGAAATACTGGAGTACCAGTATTTTTGCCATGTTAAAGCAATTGGTACATATATGGGTCATGCACACAACTAATCGGTTAACCAAACACATAGTGAAGTCTTGCAAGGATTATTAATGAAGGCGTGGTTGGTTATTTCATGCACTACTTGATTTGAGTAAAGGACAAATAAAGCCTACTATTGGCAAGCAAATCTCACCAAACTTTGAAATCACCATATTTTCATATCAACTCAATTAGCAAAGGGTCCCTAGTCTCTAGTCTCTATTTGTTTTTCTCCCTCAAAAACTCTATCATTTTACATCGTCGCTATCACGGTCTCTATCCATGCATGTTTAACGCGCCTGTTAGCTTAGTTTGAAAATCTCTAACAAATTCTAAAAATTCATTCAAATTTAGCTTCTTACAAGGCAGAGTGACCAGATCTCAAATGAGCTTTAGTTTTTTTTTTTTTGAACTGCAAAAACTTCCATTAATCAACCAAAGCCTCAAAAGAAGCATCTGAAATCCGCTGGAAGAAAAGGGGGAGGGTTTCTTACCCAATCGGCTGGGATTGTCTCCTTCAACCGAGAAGAAGCAAACCCAAAGTGCCACCATATAAAAAATTTTGGGAACCCAATAAAAACTAAAAAGAAAGTTGTTAAGAGAGAGAAGATTCAAGGATATCTTATCCTCTAT